>JAUMHN010039043.1:0-28559 GCA_032360265.1 Heliamphora ciliata | reverse complement strand
TTATATAGTCAGTACAAAATTAATTACCCCAAATGTCTCGTTCAATACACACAAAGTGTACTGGCACAGAGAGTCGGTACAATAGACGATGCTATTATCTGTTCGTCGTAACGAAGACAGGTTTACTAAAACTCTGTAACACAGTCATACCGATAGTATGTCAATTTTCATCTAAACTGTGAACATAAAACTTATATTCTACAAGAACCTAAAATCTAATCTTCTGTGTGCAAGCCATACTCTACACACCAGATTAAATACTATATAGAATATCGAACATCCATGTATAACAAAATGATATACATACATTGCTCATAAAGATTCTCATAAAATAAAAAAATTAATTTTATTGAAATAAAATTAAATACTAAAAACATAGTTTTCAGTATACCAACCTTAACACTTAATCTGTCACACGGCCAAAACCACGTACACTAAACCTTAACCGAAAGGACTTACCACTACTCACAAATCCAATCATAACAACTGATTTTTCGAAGTCTCTGACACCCTGTCGCCCCTACTCACCAGGCCATCCATAACACGACTTCAATTTCCAGTAACATACTCTCAAGAGGAGCCATCTACCAAAACCATGCCACTAACCATGCTTCAACCATGCTCAAACAAAACTATGCTCATACCAACACTCAACAGTTTACTAACCACGACCACCCTCTTGCGGCTAACCCCAACTCATCAACGAGTTTCACTACACACCAAACGATCGACACTCAACCCATAACCTTGCCTTTCAGCAACCACTGCAACCGAGTCACATATCTAAGACTTAAACCATGGTCTTACCCTCTCTAAGGTTACGCAGTTCATATATAAAGGAAATATAGAACACAACAACCTAAGGTCGATCTATCATGTTATTTCTAGCACATACCATATAATCATGCTAACACAGCCGAAACAATTATGTAAACACATCACACATACCGAGGAGAATCGACAAGAAAGACGCATTAAATTGAATAACCTCTTAGATTCCTTACTAGAAACACGTCGGCCAAACGTATTTGTAACTTAGTTTCCAAATTTGTTAATATAAAAGCCAAAAGGCAAGACTAATCAATCCTAAGGTCCAACCTATATACTCACATATACATGACATCTACATGCTCAACAAGCTATCATGCTCTTGTTATAAAAACGATTAACACTAAAACACATGCAATCAAGCACACGCAATCATCCTCATAAGGTGATGCACCCTCTTCTCACGACTCTTAGGTATTCAAACTCAGAGCTCTGATACCAAGTTGTCAAGTCCTAAACTCTGGATCACGCAAAAAGCCCACGAAAAATCGTTTTGGGATACTAAGATCCACCAAAAACTGTCCAAACACAAACGGGTCAAAAATCATAACGCTAAAATGAGGTTAGAAACTTTGTAAAATGCACTACTAAGGGTTTATTTAATTTAAAAGAATAGCCCAAGAGGCTAGGGTCACAGCCGCAAAAGCCAAATCTTTGAAACAAAATACACATTTTGGGTAAAAAAATAACTTAAAAAAAAGCATAAGCCTGTCTAAAATATCCCTTGAAACACAAGAGTTTGAATGAAGTATAAACCAATCGAAAAACCCTTTTGTAAAACATTGAACCGACCAACAAAAACTGTAATGATAAACTAGGGAAAACAACAATCGATCCATGGTCTCTCTCGAAAACATAAATCATGTATACATCGGCACCACGGCCGTAAGAATTACGTTACGCATGCTTTCAAATCTAAAATATATTACATCGAAACATGATCTATATACAAATGGTATAAACTACTTAACAAGGACAAAACAAAGAGTCTTTTCGTCAACCACCTCTGGGTACATCAAGATTAACCTACGTGACCACGCACACCTAAAAAAAAGGTTTGCACAAATCCCACACCATGAGCCGAAACCCAATAGAAACAAATTATAATGCAGTAAAGCAGGATCTGCAATCACATAGCATAAAAATTGCCTCAACCACGCGAGCCTTAAATCGATTTCACTTCTCAAAACCTCAAGTTTTCATCCGACTCACACGAGCCTCAAAATAGTTTTCCATCCTTAAAACCACGCATTTCAAACAATGAAAATAACGTCAAATAGTTAAAGAAAAATAGTAACAAAATGTTATTTTCTACTCGGTTCACACAGCTGACTATGATTCCTATATATCGACTCTGTCACACCCGGGACAAAGGTAACAACTATAGACTCCTGCCCATTACCTTAGACCCAAGTCACACAGACTCGCTAGGTAATGACAAATTCTATACGGAGTTACAACAACACAAGCCTCACACAGGGGCAACCACTTCATTTATAGGCTTAAACCGAAGGAGCGAAGCACCTGCCACTTCATTTATGGGGATTAACTCGAAGGAGCGAAGCACCTACTTGCACAAGTTTTTAAATTTTCACCGAGGAGCAATGGAGGCCTAAATACACATGCACTGTCACGGCACATCTATCGAATCACTAAAAACAAACCCGTAGCTTGATTACAAAAATATTTAAAAAATTATACATTAATCATGTATAAAAAGATCTAATGACCATCCACCATGTCATCCATTAATCATGGAGATCAAACAACATTTTTAAAATGTTTCTATCGTTTTTATCAAAACGTTTAAAATTCGAGACTCAACCCTAAGGGTTAGCTCTAAAACTCCAAAACACGATTTTCAAGACTTATCATAAATCTCTACATTTTTAAACCTCCTTTTAGAAAACCACAGACATCCACGCATCCACAACATGTAATAAATTAAGAAAAAGCGTAAAACATACTTTTTATCCGAATAAACATTGTTTAAACATAAAAATCAACATTTATAGCATTTTCCAATGGTAGAAAAGATTATAATTGCATGTAGAACCCTTTAAAGATAAGATAGTCTAGGATCTTACCTCGTTGAGCTAAAAACTTGACGCCTCAAAAAATAAACCTTGACGAAATGAGATTTTGTCCAGATGAATGCGAAGCCCCCGGCATGGATACTAAGGATCCGCTATCCGCTCGTGAAAAACCAAGCCTCGGGCCCACCAAAAACTAGAGAGAAGGTGGGGCTTTTATATGAAACTTACCCTTGAAGAAACCAGATCTGGAAATATCTTTCCAAAGGCTGATATTTATAGGCCACGCCCAAAAATAGGAGTTTAGTCGATTGAACCACCCAGGTCAGTCAATTGAAAAGGATTACTGGAATCTCGAAAATTCTCTACTGCCACAGGTCAGTCGACTGAACTCCCAACTTCAGTCGACTGGACCACCACAATGTCCAGTTAGTCGACTGGATTGCCACCCTTAGTCGACTGAACTATCACTGGAATTTCACAAAACTTTTCCAATGTCCATGCATAAGCCCAAATGTGCACCTAAAACATCATCGAGGTTAAGTGTTAACTCCAACTCCATCAACACTTAAATCATTTCAAAAATGAAACGGGTCGAGGTCTCACATATGTAATTTGGTGTTGTGCATCAGCAATGAGTTTATGATGTTCCAATATCAATCTATTACCAATGACGACACTTCAATTTCCACTGGGTTGTGGCATGAGCGGGTAGTCCTTCAAGGTTTTACTCGACTCTTGAAGCAATTAATCGAGAAGATACAACCCGTAATCTTCAATTTGAGCCCCTGTTGGATTAGGAATAGCAAACATCATACAATCTCCTCAGTCGGTATCCAGTTTTCATTATCGCAGCCTCTTGAAGGCATTGCACCCATTCTTCATCATCCTTTAAAAGCCCTCTCGCAATATATGCTGGTTTAAATGTATTGTGCAAAACATTATTGATCATTTGGAAGTTTTGAAATGATTTTGGTCCTTTGACAATAGTCAACAACAATCGTAAATAAAATATTTTACTTGCATTAGGGCTAACAAAGTACAATCTTCCAATTGGAAACCCTCTTTGCCTTGGTCTCCATAGTTTGTGAGGCTTGTCTCAAATAAAATGTCACGCCCCAAACTCCGGATCACGTGAAACGCCCATGAACAACCGTTTTGGGATACTACGTTCCACCAAAATTGCCCAAACACGAACTGGTTAAAAACCATAACACCAAAATGAGGTTAAAACCATTGTAAAATGTACTACTGATGGTTTATTTAATTTAAAAGAGTAGCCTAAGAGGCTAGGGTCACCACCCCAAAAGTCAAGCCTTTAAAACAAAACACGCATTTTGGGCAAAGAATTAACTTTTAAAAAGAAGCATAAGTTATTTCCCAAATCTCCCTTGAAGCACAAGAGTTTCTATGAATCATAAACCAATCGAAAATCTTTTTGTAAAACGTTGATCCAACCAACAAAAATCGTAATAATAAACTACAGGAAACAACAACCAACCCATGGTCTCTCTCTCATATATCATGCATACATCGGCTTCATGGCCATAAGAATTACATTACCCATGCCTTAAAATCTAAAACATGATACATCAAACATGATACAAATACAAACGGTATAAACTACCTAACAAGGACAAAACAAAATAGTCTTGTCATCAACCACCTCTGGGCACCTCAAGATCAACCTTTATGACCACGTTCACCTAAAAAAGATTTTCACAAATCCCACAACGTGAGCTGAAGCCTAATAGGAAAAAGAGTAGCACGAATTCAAAAGCCAAACATGCTAACACGAACAATATGAATATTCCGACTCACACGAGCCTCAAAGAAAAATAGTTTTACTTCTCAAAAACCATACACTTTCTCGTCGTCTCTCGACAGCCAATAATGTCCGACAATATAGTAAGCATACACAACAATATTCATATGCATGTCGTACTCTTTTACGGTCTTTCACCGTGGGATAATACTAACCCAATCATCAGGTTCTTCGCGGTCTTTCATCGCGGGAAAATCACTTGGCCTAATATGCAGTTCTTCATGGTCATTCACCGCAGGACAATCACTTACCCTAATATGTAGATCTTTGCATGATTCAACATATATAAGTACGCACATAGACATGCACTAAATATCCACATACATAACGTCATATCATTCACATATCCATTGAGATAAACCCACATCTCAACCAAATATTTTAAAAAAATCCAAGCTCAACCCTAAGGGTTAGCTTCAAACCTCCAAAACATGTTTTCCAAAACCTTCCATAAATCCCTCCATTTTCAAACCATCTTTTTGAAAACCACGGACATCCATACGTCCATCAACATGGGATAAACTATAAAAAAACTTTAAAAGTCATTTCGTCCAACCAAACAAAGATTAAACACCTAAAACAACCTTTCATGCATTTTAGAACGGTAAAAACGCATAATATTCCACGTAGCACCCTTTTAAGACATGAGAGTCTAGGATCCTACCTCGTCGAGTAAAAAACTTAGCGCTTCAAACTCTGTGAAAAATGAACTTCATCGAAACGAGATTCCATCCGAATGAACGCGAAGCCCTCGGCACGGAGACTAAGGATCCGCTATCCGATCGCCAAAAACTAAGCCATGGGTCCATCAAAAACTAGAGAGAAGGTGGAGGTTTGAAAAAAAACTTGTTCAAGAAGCTAAGATTTTAAAATATCTAACATAAGGTTGATATTTATAGGCTTCACCCCGAGCAGGAAGTCAGTCGACTGAAACCACCAAGTCGGTCGACTGAAAAGCTACTAGAAAATCAAGAATTCTCCACCGCCACAGGTCAGTCGACTGAACCCACCAAGTCAGTCGACTGAACCACCACTCTGTCCACTCAGTCGTCTAAACTCCCCACTTTAATCGATTGAACCTTCTCACTAACTGAAAATGCTCGACAGATCCATGCACAAGCCTAAATATTCACCTAAAACGTCACCAAGGTCATGTGTCAACTCCAACTCCATCAACACTTAAATCATATTAAAATAAAATGAGTCAGGGTCTCACAACTCTCCCCCTCTTAAAGGAATTTCATCCCTGAAATTCAACACTGAAACTCAAGCCAAACAACATCCTCTCAACCATTAACACTCTTTGATGCAAACCCAGCAACACCGTATAACAGCAAAAATGCCCCAGCAACTGAAACCCTAAAACTGTCGTCACACGACGTAAATGTGTCTTCGAAGAATAGATCGCCATATAGACTGCCTACGCGCGTAAAGTCCCACTGACACTACTATCATCCATTAAACACCGAATCAAGATCCTACTCACATTCCCAACACCTCGAAACATAACTTTCATCGAATACAATCCACTTAAGCGACAAATGCATAACACGAGACCAATCCACCCTGGAACTTAGTCCCAAACACTCTCTATTCCAGGACATAGAGACTATCACCCTCGTTCACACTACCACATACCGGCTCGATCGCACATCACAATGCTCACCAAGGACTATCTTTACGAGGCCAAACACAAGGTGTCAATCCTTAACATCGGTCACACGAAGTCACATGCTCTACGCACAAACCTTACTCAAGTTCTAACGATCACCTAATAACCACCCACTTTGATACCACGTCGCTACCCTACTGATGCTAACAACACCATCACTGAAGTGGACATGACGCCCATCCACGAGCAACAACATAGACACCCGACGCTAGTGAAAAGCTCCCTTAATTCACATGGGATACCAAAGAACGCACTTTATCTAAACCTTCATTCTTTATTCAATCTTCCATCACGAATCACCATTCTCACCCTGGAGAAACACTAGGCGTCACACCATTGTCCAAGAAAAGATTTCACAAACAAAAAATAACCCGGCATCACAGCAACAAAATCACCTAACCCCAACGAGTCACTTAGACCAGACACGCCATGCAGACAGGATATCTCATACGTATCCAATAACCTACACAAATCCAATCATATCTCCCGTACAACAGCACATCACTACACAACTCAACGTCTTGCCATTAGATCACTTATTCTAAGTCTACAGATCAACCGCAAATCAGACATGATCATCGTTATCTGACATTAACCCTAAACTCATAACACATACATCGATCCCTTGAATCTATAACAATAGAACATTTAAGCCCAAAACTTATCCGTTAAGTAACTAACCAAGACTTGCGTCTTACACTTAGCAATTTCTTCTTATACAGAACTCATCACGGGCCCTTCCGTTCCAAACCAAACAATCACGTCAGTCCCAATAGGCTATACCAACCAAGGCCGTTTAAACATCGAATCCTTCCTGACTTGTAACTTACCACATTCTCGGGACCACCACCCAAACGAATGGTTACCAAAGCACAATACTTACCACAGTCGATGATCACTCCTCGACTCTAAGAACTCTGAGTAGTTCCAAGCCCCAAATAGAACACAAATCTAGACTCATAAAAGTCTATCAGAAATTCACCATGTGAATATCCTAGCCGCACGATTCTGAAAACATTCCCACTCCGCTAAGAACTAAAAGCATAACCATACCCCCACACAACCCAGAATAAACTACACACAATGGTTAAAGATTCTTAGTTGATCGCTGCAGGAAAGAACTCTATGTCTTAACACTAACTCTCTCATCAACAGGGACAAGCACAAGCACAAGCATTCCTGGTCTACCAACCCGACCTCACAAGGAACACAACCCAACTAATTGAACTATCATACATAAAAAGTCATACTCTGACTAGGTTACCACGACCTACTATGTTTACCACACTCATACGTACTCTTTTACGGTCTTCCACTGTAGGATAATACTAACCCAATCATGTAATTCTCTACGGTCTTCAACCGTGGGAGTAATAAGATCCCAGGTCATACACATAGACGCTATACATCTAAAAAGGGACATAGCCATGCATAACAGTTAAACGCATATACTCAACAACCACGCGTTGAAATTGTAAAGAATTCGTCTTATAATCACCCGATTCTGGCGATACAAGTTTTCGAGGCACAACTCAAAACACCACAACACGGATACAAGATCCACAAATATTTTTACAGTCTCAGAACACAACCAAATCTGAATCAGTTAAGATCCCAACATCTACATCCAACCAAGATGAAACAGCTCGTACTAGATAACCGTCTACAAGGAAACTCTCTCTCCGTTCATAGAAAAGAAAATGGTCAACATGAAACCATAACCTAACCTCTGCGTACTCCCAGTACCCATCAACACTTGGCCATCAAAGAACATTGTGAATCTTACTTTGAGGCCACATCGACCAAAGTTACACAGCTGTTGTCGACCCCGATTACGATACTTAGATCATCCGTTACACTAGGCTCTCAACTTTCAGACCTCCTCCGCACACATATGAACACCATCAATCCTCGTACCTTATACAATGCATCCCATAGAACCACAAGTTCATCACCAATCATACAGAGAGACACACGTCAACATTCCCATCGTGCCAAAATCTCGCTTCACAAGGTTGCGCTTCACTAATCTAACTCCCACTAGTTAAACCACAGCCATGTCATGGCCTCGAGCCCACTATCCAAGCAACTCATATAGAAAGTGCACGGCGCCAAACAAAAGAAATTCAATCTTGAGACCTTTCATCCAAAGTTACTAACAACTCCCATGACTACACCGACGTGTTTCGCACTTTTTCCCTCAAAGCACACATCGATCACTGACATCTTAACCCACGATTTCTCGCCTATCGCCCCAAGCCAGCCAAACCACACGGTACACTGCTGAACCTTATTGCTCCACACTTCATTTCCATGGGCAAATAACATACCCACTTCTGAACCTAAGGTCGAACACAAATGTCACACCCTCAAAACCCAGGGTTCTTCTCAAAATAAACATCCATTTCATACATGCATAAAAAATATCGCCTCAAGACTTACAAAATGAGCTTCCAAGAACAGGCAATACACGTAACAATACATGATCCCATAACAAAATAAAAGAAAACTTTAAACAAAAGTCTTCTGCCTCTGGGCTCCACTAAATCAATACCCACGATCACCATCACCTAAAAAAGGTTTTTCACAAATCCCACGCCGTGAGTTGAAGCCCAATAGTAAACAAACTAGCATGGATTTAAAAGCAAAACATGCTAACACGAATAATATGAATATTCCAACTCACATGAGCCTAAAAAAAAGAAAGATTTTACTTCTTAAAAACCATAAGTTTTTTCGTCGTCTCTCAACATCTAACAATGTCCGACAATATTGTAAGTATACACAACAAGTTCATATGCATGTCGTACTCTTTCATGGTCTTTTACCGTGGGATAATACTAACCTAATCATCAAGTTCTTCGTAGTCTTTCATCGCGGGACAATCACTTACCCTAATGTGCAGATCTTTGCATGATTCAACGGATATAAGTACACACATAGGTACTAAACATCCACATACATACCATCATATCATTCACATAACCATAGAAATAAGCTCACATCTCAACCAAACATTTAAAATCCAAGCTCAATCCCAAGGGTTAGCTCTAAACCTCTAAACACAGTTTTCAAGACTTTACGTAAATCCCTCTATTTTCAAATCATCTTTTTGAAAACCACAGGCATCCACACATCTAACGACATGTAATAAATCATAAAAACACTTTAAAAGCCATTTTGTCCAACTAAACAGAGTTTAAGCACCTAAAATAACTTTTCACGCATTTTAAAATGGTAAAAACGCATAATATTCCACGTAGAACCCCTCTAAGACATGAAAGTCTAGGATCCTATCTCGTTGAATTAAAAACTTGACGCCTCAAAAAATGAATTTCGTCGAAATGAGATTTCGTCTGGATGAACACGGAGTCCTCAGCGAGGATAGCAAGGATCCGCTATACGAATGCTAAAAAAAAAGCCCATGCCCTCCAAAAAGCTAGAGAGAAGGTGGAAGTTTTATGTTTAAAAAAGGAAACTTAGCCAAGAAGAAATAAGGTTTTTAAAATATCTTCCAAATGGTTGATATTTATAGGCCATGCCCAACACAAGAGTTCAGTCGACTGAACCTCCCACTTCAGTCGACTGAAGAAGGCTACTGGAATATCAAAAACTTCACCGACCCAGTTCAGTCGACTAATCCTCCCATTTTAGTCGACTAAACCACCCCACTATCCATTCAGTCGACTGAACTAAGCACTTCAGTTGATTGAACCGTGGAGAAAAGCAAACTCTAATCGACGGGAAAAAGCTTTACAGCTTAGAAACAACCAACTAAACTAGCCTTTTCAAAGCCTGAACACGGGTAAAACATATATAACACATGCTGTTCTAAAATGTTAAAACAAAACCCAACACATTGAATATATATATCGAAAAAGAAAAGGAACTGGGTCTCACAACAAACAACCTCTAGGCATATCACACTTAGAATATACCGTCTCAGCACTAAGCCAACCACACTATCGAACTCTTTTACGCCCCTTTCAAACCTCATACACCTAGCACGATTCCCAAACACGATCTCCTAATCACTAGGATAACAACCAAACCACAAACCTGCATTCTCGTGGAATCCCACAGAACTGATACTCGCCGCATGTTAGAACCGTAACCCGAACCCTTACACATTCCAACACAGTCGTGACCCATACTTTTTTGAGCATATTTATAACTCATACTCGTCCCCATATCCTCAAACTTACTCACTCATAACTCAATTCTCAAACCTCAATAAGGTATACAACATCTAAGTTATTAGACACTACTCTGACTACCAACAACACCCCGCTAATAAGGAATATTCTTAGAATCACTTACGTTCTGCCATCTCAACGTATACCAAGCCAAGGATTGCTACACTCCCATCTACTATGTTCCCGTCTATATCCCACCCCGAGTATATAATTCATGACATAATATGGCTCATGATGTACTTAATTCGTCACACGGTCAAAACTACGTACACCAAATCTTAACCGAAAGGGATTAACACTATCTACAAATCCAATCATAGCAATTGATTTCCTGGGGTCTCTAATGCCTCATCGCCCCTACTCACAAGGCCATCCATAACACAACTTTAACTTCTAGTTACGTACTCTCAAGATGAGCCATCTACCAAAACCAAGCCACTAACCATTCTCACAGTTTACCAACTGAGGCCAATCTCACACGGCTAACCCCAACTCACCAACGAGTTCCATTATGCACCAAGCGATCGACACTCAACCCATAACCTTACCTCGCAGCAACCAAAAGTAACCGAGTCACACACATCCGGGACCCACACCACGACCTCACCATATCCAAGGTTACGTAGTTCATATATAAAAGAAATATAGAACACAACAACCTAAAGTCGATCTACCATGTTATTTCTAACACGTACCACATAATCATGTTAACACTTAGCCATTCAAGATCATGCTAAACAAAACACACATACCGAAGAGAATCGACAAGAATGACGCGTCAAATTGGATAACCTACTTAGATTTCTTACTAGAAAATACGTTGGCCAAATGTATTTCTAACTTGGCTTTCAAATTTGTAAATCTAAATGCCTGAAGACAAGACTAATCAGTCCTAAGGTCCAACCTCTATACTCACGTATACACAATATTCTCATGCTCAACAAGCTATCATGCTCATGTTATAAAAACACTTAAACACATGCAACCAAGCACACACATCTTTTCTCAGAAGGTGATGCACCATCTTCCCACAGCTCTTTGGTATTCGAACCCAAAACTCTGATACCAAATTGGCACACACCAAACTTTAGGTCACATGAAAGGCCCACGAACAACCGTTTTAGGATACTATAATCCACTAAAACTGCCCAAACACAAATGGGTCAAAAACCATAATGCCAAAATGAGATTAAAACCTTTGTAAAACGTAATACTGAGGGTTTATTTAATTTAAAAGAGTCGCCCAAGAGGCTAGGGTCACGGCCCTAAAAGTCAAGCCTTTGAAACAAAATACACATTTTGGGCAAATAAATAACTTTTAAAAAGAAGCATAAGTCATTTCTCAAATCTTCCTTGAAGCACAAGAGTTCATATGAATCATAAACCAATCGAAAATCTTTTTGTAAAATGTTGAACCAACCAACGAAAATGGTAATAATAAACTACGAAAAACAACAACCAACCCATGGTCTCTCTCCATATATCATGCATACATCGGCTTTACGGCCATAAGAATTACATTACTCATGCTTTCAAATCTAAAACATGATACATCAAACAGATCCATATACAAACGGTATAAACTACCTAATAAAGACAAAACAAAAAGAGTCTTGTCATCAACCACCTTCGGGCACCTCAAGATCAACCTACATGACCAAGCTCACCTGAAAAAGATTTTTACAAATCCCACAACGTGAGCCGAAGTCCAATAGGAAAAAAACTAGCACGAATTCAAAAGAAAAACATGTTAACATGAATAATATGAATATTTCGACTCACATGAGCCCTAAATAAAAATAGTTTTACTTCTTAAAAACCATACATTTTCTCGTCGTCTGTCGACATCCAACAATATCCGACAATGTAGTAAGGATACACAATAATGTTCATATGCATGTCGTACTCTTTCACGATCTTTCACCATGGGATAATACTAACCCAATCATCAGGTTCTTTGCTGTCTTTCACCGTGGGACAATCACTTTGTAATGACCCTACACGGACCCTAGTATTAGTGACAGATAGTCAATGAGGCCATAGAGTATGAAAGAGGTTCAAAATCCTAATTCGAATTGAGAACCCTAAGTTCGGCCCAAAAACCATAAAAAAGATCCAAAACTCAGGCAACTAAACCTTAGCACTCGGAGAGTCCAGTACAACAAAAAGTCTTAAAAACTTAAATGTTAATACATTGACACCCTAAATCAAGAATTTAAGTACAATTAAGTAGAAAAAGATAAAATAACATCAAAAATGACAAGAATACCCCTTAGTGGCCGACCACCTTGGGAAGAGTGCCAAAAAGTAGCTTTTTTGCTTTCTTTTAGCTTAAAATGATGAGAAAGGTATTAAATCAAGCCTTATGATGATCCAATACTTGTTGAACAAGTAATATACACAATAATATAGTGTTATAGGTTAACAAAAGCAAACAATTCATTATTGAAGTTTATACACAACAAAATAAGTCAAAAATTATATATTGCCAAAATAGCTTAATTTGACTTAAAAGACTACATCTATTTAATCAATTGCTATAAAACCTATGATAATACATGAAAATACTAAATTTAACATAAACATACTAAAATATTAGGTCTCAGTAGGAAAAGACACCAAAAAGATAAATCAAATTAACTTTTAATATATTTTCTTGCACAATAAGAGCACGAAAACTAAGAAAAGTCCCTTGATTGATGGGGGATCAGATTTTAGTCTCCCAAACTGGCCCCTAGCTGTATTTATCTTCCCCATATATGATTTTTAGCTCTCAAAAGTTGAGCCCATTCAAATCAATTCATATCTCATTAATTAAAATGAAGAAAAAAGTCTTTCAAGAATACTTTTTGTCCCCCTTGTGTTCCCTAGCCCTTGTCTATATAAAGCAAGCCAAACACCTCTTCTCCACTTGATAATTTCGGTCAAGAGAGGGAGAGAAATCAGAACCTCTTGCTCTTGAGTGTCCATATGAGAAAAAGAAAGAAAAAGGAAGGAATCAAGGGAAATTTTCCAAAGATAAGTCCTAATCCATCATCCACCCTCCTTTGATCTCTCAAACAAGTAAATAAAATCTCTAAACCATAAGTCTAATATCCCTCAAAACATCTCTCAACTCATCTCTTTAAACACTCCAAGAATCGAGAATTGAAAACAAACCGAAAAGGCGTCGTAATTGGAAATTTGGGGCTGTTATGTTTACGGATGATATGAGATGCTGTTGTATGTTGTTATCTTTGAGTTTGATGACTTGTAAGTGTGTTGGAGCCTTGATATTAATGTCTAAAATACAAGCATGCAAAGAAAGGGAGCAAAAACTTGATATATCATAAGTAGGAGAATTGGACCCTAAGAGACTTGATTTTTGAGAACATAAATGTTTTTGTCCTGAACTCTGGAATGCCATAACTTGATGTAGAAAATTGATCTAAGAATTTTATTTATGTCCAAATTCATATTTTTGTGTTATCTTTCATCCAAAGTTGGTTTCAATTCATTTGAATAAGTAGAACTCGAGATATTACAATTTTACCAAAGTGTATCATTTTCCAACCAGTCAACACTACCGGCCTAAAAACCCTAGTTTTCAATGTGATCAAAACTTTGGTTGAAACATGAAAGTTGTAGATAACATGTATATCTATCTACCCACCTAAAATAAACTCATAATATTGAGTATTCATATGTCAAAACTCCTTTGAGAATCTCTATTTAGTTTTTTCCCTCAAGGGACACTTCTGTCACATATTTTTGTGTAGCCCAAAACCCCTATATTTAGTGAGCTACTCCACAAGTGGTCTACATTAACATTATAGCTAACATATTGAACTAATATCTGTCCAAAAATCAGACCTTAAAGCCTTGGGATGATACCCCAAAACTGTTTCAAACCCTCTGTCTAAAATTGGCTTTGCTGAGTTTTGGCGGCTGACAGAACTTATTTTTTAAAATGGCCAAAACGTCTAATTTATTCCAAACAACTACCCTTAGAACTAAACATGAAACTTGTATGTGACATGTTGAACTAGAACATACCCAAAACGGGGCTCATTTGGAATTGATATGATACCCCAAAGCCGAGACCAACAGAAGCATATTTTTGGTAAAAGCTCGAGAAAAGTGCTGAACCATTTTTGTTTAGGATGCTTTGTTCACCTTTTTACCTTAGGTTTTGACCTTAGTGTTAAACATGAGAGTTGTAGAAAATATTCTTATCTAAATGGTGTTTTAAAATTATAACTTGATTTCAAGTCTAGATACCCCAAAACCTTGTTGCCCCTTTTAATTTAATACTCGATTTTGGCTTTGAAAGTTGCCAAGTGTATGTTTGAGTACCCTTTGCTATGAAATCCGAGTTTCCTATAATGATTGATTTGAATTAGTTGATTAGTGTTTTGAAGTGAATGTATGATGATTTAGAACTCATGTTATCATGTTGAATCATATCTTGAGAATTGTAGCTTGTGCTTCACATACTTATACCTTATGCTTTGCGCATTGTACTATGAATCTTGCTATACTAGTTGATGCCATGCTATAAATAGTTGTATTTGAGATCCATACTATACATCATTGACATTATCACTTGCATCCTGGCATATTGGAGTCTATCTGTGTAAATCGTTGTTGGGTTGGGCCATGTACATCCTGAGCCGTGTCACGTCTTGAGCTGAACTGCTGCTATAGGCCATTGTGATCAGGAATGCTGACGTACGGAATGTAATGGTGCCACTCAGAATTTGATTGGCTGATTTATAATTGAGATGGGCTGTATTGAGATTTTCGTTCTTGATTATAAGTATAGGGAATCTCTGGTTGCCGTTTTCAAAAATATTATGGGATGAATTCCCCTTGTGCACCCTAGGCGTGTCTCCGGTGTTACAAAATTGGTTTATACACCCTGGGCGTGTCCCCAGTGTTAGAAATGGTTTATGGATATTATTGGACACCATGGGTTCGTCGCTAGCATTCTGATTTTGATAGTTTGGACTTTTGGATTGACACCGGCGAAGGTATCGCGAGTCTTAAGGTGGGACAAACCACTTGATATATGTCTGATATGACATGTCTAATATGACTGATTGATTGATTATTGAATTTGTTGGCCTGGAGGATGGCATGATTATTGAATTTTGTTGGCCTTGAGTGTGGCACGGACCCCGATGCCGTTGCCATTGAGTAAAACAGCTATGGCATAAAGCCCGACGAAGCATTTACTATTCGCAACGTGCGCGATGATGGCTTTGGCGATCAAATACCCGTAAAAGTCTACTATGGTGATTTTCGGTGTGAAACTCTCATTATAATCTGGGTGCATGTTGGGTTGGGCGTCTGCATTACATATAAGACATCTCATATACGCGTATTTATTGACTTATCTGTTACCCTGTCATAAATTTGTCTGTCTCCTTAATTATAAACTTTACTGGGTGTTATATGGTATGCGTTGTGGTGAATTTTGTGCTGTGAGATTAGTTAGAAGGTTAGAGTGTTTTGCTTCTCGGCCTTGGCTCATGGCATTTGTGCCACAGGTGAGGAAGAGTTCTTGGAAGAGGTCATCCCAGAGAGAGAAGAAGAGTTGGAAGATCAGGGTGAGTTCCAAGAGCATATGGATCTCGCTAATGCATTCTGAGGAATGGAGACCTCTGCTTTTATTTTTGTATTCAGTTTTTCTTGTGCTTAGTGTAATTTTTGAAATTTCTTGATGAAACTGTAATAGTTATGTACTTTTGAATGGTTCAAAACTCCTTTATGATATAATAACTAACGTATGTAAATATGAATGTATGGTTATTATATCCCTATATTTATATTTATGTATGTCCTGACGTGCCCAGAGGATGGGGCGTCACACACTTGCCTTAATATGCAGTTCTTTGCGGTCTTTCACCGTTGGACAATCACTTGCCCTAATATGCAGATCTTCGCATGATTCAACAGATATAACTACGCACATAGCCATGTACCAAATATCCACATACATACCATCATATCATTCACATATCCATTGAGATAAACCTACATCTCAACCAAATATTTTAAAAAAATCTAACCTCAACCCTAAGGGTTAGCTCCAAACTGACAAGACACATTTTTCAAAATCTTTCATAAATTCCTTCATTTTTAAACTACCATTTTGAAAACCACGGACATCCATACGTCCATCAGCATGGGATAAACCATAAAAACACATTAGAAGTCATTTTGTCCAACCAAACAGAGATTAAACACCTAAAATAACTTTTCATGCATTTTAGAACGGTGAAAACGCATAATATTGCACGCAGCACCATTTTAAGACATGAGAGTCTAGGATCCTACCTCTTTGAGTCAAAACTCGACACTTCGAAATTCGTGAAAAATAAACTTCGTCAAAACGAGATTTCGTCCTGATGAATGTGAAGCCCCCGGCACGGATACTAAGGATCCGCTATCCAATTGCCAAAAACCAAGCCCTAGGCCCACCAAAAACTAGAGAGAAGGTGGAGGTTTGAAAAGAAACTTGTTCAAGAAGCTAAGGTATCAAAATATCTAACATAAGATTGATATTTATCGGCCCAGCCCCGAGTAGGAAGTTAGTCAACTGAACCCACCAAGTCAGTCGACTGAAAAGCTACTGAAAAATCAAGAATTCTCCACCGCCACAAGTCAGTCGAATGAACCCACCAAGTCAATTGACTAAACCATAACATTGTTCACTCAGTCGACTGAACTTCCCACTTCAGTCGATTGAACCCTCTCGCCAATTGAAAAAGCTCCACCGATCCATGCATAGGCCCAAATATTCACCTAAAACATCACCAAGGTCAAGTGTTAACTCCAACTCCATCAACATTTAAATCATATTAAAATAAAATGGGTCAGGGTCTCACACAAAATGTTACGAAAATTCTTGGTAGGTAAATGTGCATGTAGCATCATTTGAAGGACAATATGCAAAGAAACCATTAGAGTTGACTCTTATTGCTCAGCTCTGGGCACAATTCTGGCCAACGATTCAGCTGGATCAAACAAGACACGATGCATTCTCGGTAAATGGACCGCCAATCGTACAACTACTGGAATCTCTTCATGCATAGGATGGTAAAAAATTCACCATGCTGCTTCAGGAGGACCAATATACCTCGCATCGAGATATTGTTGGATCTCGTCTGTTACGCCCAACACCATAGTTATCCGATCATAACCTTTGTAAATGTACTTGTGAATATATTTGACGCATCTCATTTCCGCACAAACTTCCACATTGATATGGCAATTGAAGTGTCTAGAAAGATATGCTTTGTATGGTACAACATCTCTATTATCAACTTCTTGACCCATCACGATATACAACCTACCATTATTGCGACGACGATATATAAGATATCCATCTTGGTTCATAGTTGTTGCTTCTAAAAATGCTTTAGGGTAACGTTTAGTGCATTTCCCATTTTCCATGCATGGTGATTGTGGATTTCGATCACCACAGAGTTTATGTACCATACAACACTTGACAGTATCAAACAGTGTAGGGTCATCATTCGGATCTGAAAATTTGTCACATACCACCCTATCAACTTGAGCGCATGTCTGAACTTTGTCTGCACCATCGAGGAAAAGAAGCGCATGCATATGTGGTAATCCCCTTTTTTGAAATTCAATTGTGAAGACATGTCCAATAATTTTTCAAAAAACCTTGTTTTGTTTTATCTCATTCATTAAGCATTTTTTCTTGAGTTAAAAAACACGGGCAACCAAATCAGGGCGATCAATTGCTTTTTGATGTGGTAATAAAGCAACCGTAATTTCAGGCCAATTTGGATTTGCGGTCATAATGAAAAAGATATTTAGATGACAATTATACCACGTGATAGCCATTGAATCTTGAAAAATTTCAAACATATGTCTGAGACTGCCAAGGAATGGTGACAACAAAACTACTCGTTGACCAACTTCATGAGCCCCCAATTCATTGAGTCCAACATCTGTTTGATTTTACTAAAGTTCTGCACGAATTTTTCGTTGATTATGCTTATAATATGACAAATGATTTTGTTTAATTGCAGCCCAATCATCTACAATAAATTCTTGGAATAATTTCCCAGCTCTTAAAATAGAAAAATATTCTGAGGGACGTTGAAACAAACGATAGCCATAAAGCGCATCTGAGTAAGTCTTTTATTCTTATAACACCCATTTATGACATCCTACTGTTTGAAGTCGGGATCCCAACCAAGCTTACCATAGGGGAACAATAAAACGTAATGCAACGGTAAATAAACTAGGTGGCATTCATGAACTCACATGAGTGCGTTATTTCCTCTTAGATGCAACACAATATCTCTAACCCCACTGTGGTCAGTTCCATCTCTAGGTAAAATTACTTCAATCTCATCTGCTGTTGGCAAATTATACCGACGGCGATCAGTGATTGCACTGTAATGAAGAAAAGTGGATAAATTTTGATAACCTAATTCCGATTGATTTAAAATCTCATAAGCCCGAAGAAATTTTTCTGAAAACGGATTAACTTCCAACAAAGTTTCTTAAATTATTGAAGGACGTCTCTTCTCAAGTGAGGATTTCTACGATTGTTAGCCTCAATTGCAGAATGAGGGTCGTAAATATATAATTGAGAGTAAATTGCTTCTTGTTTTGGTTGTGGTAGTAAGGCGCTCGTTCAGTGCCGCAACTCACTGTGGATAAGGAATGAAGAAGAACCCCTTCCATTGAGTACTCTTGGATCTAATGTCACACTAAGACTCATGAAAGCGTTAGCTGCATTGTCACGCCCCAAAACCCAGGGTTACGTAAAAAGCCCACCGAACCACTTTTTTTGAAAACAAGATTTTATTTGTAAAACACTTAATCAAAACCAAAATACACCATTTGGAATAAAAAAGGTTACCTAAGGTTCTTCTCTCCAAACAACAGACATTCTATTCCATACATGCATAGTATACCGCCTCAAGGCTTACAAAACACGCCTCCAAGAATAGGAAACACATGTGAGAGTACATGATCCCACAACAAGACAAAATAAAAGAAAACTTTAAACAAAAGTATTCTGCCTTTGGGGCTCCACTAGATCAACACCCATGATTACCGTTACCTGAAAAAGTTTTTCACAAATCCCACACTATGACCTGAAGCCCAATAGGAAGAAAACTAGCATGAATTTTAAAGTAAAACATGCTAACACGAATAATATGAATATTTCGACTCACACGAGCCTCAAAAGAATGGTTTTACTTCTCAAAAATCATAAGCTTTCTCGTCGTCTCTCGACATCCAACAATGTTCGACAATATAGTATGCATACACAACAAGTTCATATGCATGTCATACTCTTTCACGGTCTTTCACCGTGGGATAATTCTAACCGAATCATCAAGTTCTTTGCAATCTTTCACAGTAGGACAATCACTTACCCTAATGTATAATTCTTATCGGTCTTTCATCGCGGGATAATCACTTGCACTAATATGTAGTTTTTCGTATGATTCAACAGATATAAGTACGCACATAGCCATGTACTAAATATCCACATACATGCCATTGTATCATTCACGTATTCACGTAACCACAGAAATAAACTCACATATCAACCAAACATTTAAAATCTAAGCTCAACCCCAAGGGTTAGCTCCAAACCTCTAAAACACGATTTTCAAAACTTTACATAAATTCCTCCATTTTCAAACCACCTTTTTGATAACCACGGACATCCACACGTCTAACAACATGGAATAAATCATAAAAACACTTTAAAAGCTATTTCATCCAACCAAATAGAGATTAGACACTTAAAACAACTTTTTATGCATTTTAAAACAGTAAAAACGCATAATATTCCACGTAGCACCCTTTTATGACATGAGAGTTTAGGATCCTATTTCGTTGAGTCAAAAATTCGATGCTTCAAAAATTGAACTTCCTCGAAATGAGATTTCATCTGGATGAACGCGAAGCCCTCGACACGGATACTAAGAATCCACTATCCGATCGCCAAAAACCAAGCTTGGGCCCACCGAAAAGCTAGAGAGAAGGTGGAGAAAAAGAAACTTGATCAAAAAGATATGTTTTTAAAATATCTTCCAAAAGGTTGATTTTTGTAAGCCCAGTCCCGCACAGAAAGTCTGTTGACTGAACCCATCAAGTCAGTCGACTGAAAAGCTATTGGAAAAATAAAAAATTTTCCATTGCCATAGTTCAGTCGACTGAACCTCCCCCTTCAGTCGACTGAACCACCCTACTGACCATTTAGTCGACTGAACTAAGCACTTCAGTCGACTGAACCACGGAGAACAGCAAACCCTAACAGACGGGAAAGAGCTTTACAACCCAAAAATAAGCAACCAAACACCCTTTTCAACGCCAAACAGGCATAAAACACATATAACACATGCCGTTTTAAAACAATGAAACAAAACCCAACATATATATATACCTTCGAAATGAAAAGGAACTGGGTCTCACATGCATTGTACTCTCGAGTATACCTTCGAAATGATTTTGATTGATCGTCATTGCCATCATACAACCTTTTTAGTAATGAAGGAGGTGAAATAAATGAAGGTAGCCTAATTTTCCTTTGCAAACAATAGGTTCCAAAAAGTAGGCGCGCTAAACTTGATATTGTCAGCTTCTCATCCATTCAATGTAAGGTTGAACAATGTGGACACAATACATCCATATTGCCAAGGAAATGACGATCTAAATTCTTGTGTGGTTGAACCTCAACCACTGTTTGAGGCTTAACCTCTGCAAATTCCTCGTCACTTAAACACATCATCTTGTAAGCATTGGTTCCTAGTAGGCAGTCTACAAATGCAAATATTTAATTGACATGATTTCTTTGTTGTAACGGGCAGTACTGTAGAAAAATATACACAATACAATTTTACCTATTTTCATTTTCAACTGCTTTTGACGTGCTTGGCATGGCAAGAAATTCTTCGCCTAGATTTCGTAGATGCGGCATTGAAGGTAATTCTGCCTGATTGGGTGGTATAGTAAGACTAAATATACTATCCATCGTTATTGGAGTTCTTTGTACGAAACAATTATCATTCAAATTTGGTATTTGTAGATGCACGTTAACAAAAGATGACGCATTTTGTAATCATCTTTCATTTAAGTCCATTTACGGCTAGTACTACTGGTTGTTCTGGGCATGGACGTTGGCTTGGTCGAATGATTTCTCCTAATTGCTCTTGTTATCTTCGAAAGCGTTCGGCAAACATAGCTCTCGATAAAGTATTCGCATTGGGTGCTTAAAATTCAAATATAAAATAGGTAAAATTTGAATACTTATCTCTATTTTTTTAAAATGATTTGAATACATGAACTCGATACGCATAAGAATATTATAAAAAAAACGTAATATTTTGTTTCAATACACTTCAGAATATTTTTTGTTTGAAGACTAACCAAGTCATTAACTCATGTTAAACAACTACCAACAAACATTTAGGCTTTGACATTGAGCAATGGATCGACAAAAAGCAAGATTTGGGTCGGGTCCCTAATTCGTGAATGGGAATGGAAAAACTTATTTGAAAAATTGCCTTGACACATATCCATCAATTTGATTTATGTTCCAGATTCATGAATGGGGAACACCATATAGTGCTTATACTATAATTCAAAAGAATTAAAAGAAAATAGAACATCAATGGAAGTTTTCCATAACATCCAAAAAAACAAAATGGAGGGTCAAAAGAAAAAATCTAGTATACTGTATAGAATAATCAATTTTATACACTCACATATAGCAAACACAATTCACAAATGAAATCAAATAATCAAATAATCAATTTTAGGTTAGTAAAAACATACTTTGCATAGCCAAATAATCAGTTTCAAATTAGTCAAGAAAAATAGAAGTGTGGTCTATTAGGGTTGTATACTGAAAATCATATTTTTAGAATTTAATTTTATTTTAATAAAATTAATTTTTTATTTTATGAGAATCTTAATGAGCAATGTATGCAATATCATTTCTTTAATATTATGTATGGATGTCTTTATTCTGTACAGTATTTAATCTGGTGTATAGAGTATGGCCTGCACACAGAAGATCATATTTTAGATTCTTGCATAACATAAGTTATTTGTTCACAGTTTAGATGAAAATGGACATACCATCGATACGAATGTAGTATAGAGTTTTAATAGCCCTGTCTTGAGTACAGGGAATAGATAATAGTATCGTCTATTGTTCCGACTCTCTATCCTTGTACACTCTATGTGTATTGAACGAGACACATTAGGGTAATTAATTTTATACTGACTATATTGTTAGTTCTAGGCAACCCAAGAGAGAGTGAATTGGGTCTTAAAAAGTTAATGAAAATTTTAAAAACCTTTTTGAAAATCTTTTAATATTACAAATAGTTATAGCAAGATAATCAAAGATTAAAGCAATGCAAATATTAAAGAGGTTAGGTATAGAGAAAATAAACCAGACACCAAAGATTTATAGTGGTTCGGCTTCTTTCAAACTTACGTTCACTCCTCAAGTCTCTCCTTGAGAATTTCACTAAACCAGAATGCTTACGGGTGCATTCAAAACCTTTTACAACTCCAAAACAATCCTATGAAAAACACGCCCCTGTTTTTTCTTCTAATATCTTGAGTTCTTATTTGATGAGATTTACTCACTCACTCAAAGGACAAAGGGTGACTCACCATTGAATACAATAAATGAGGTGGTTTCAATGAGTATGTCACGCCCCAAAACCTCGGGTCACGTGAAAATCCACCAAACATCCACTTTATATGAAAATATAGGTTTTCATACAATAAAACCACCTATTGAAATCAAAGGAATGCCCAACAAAGTGTATCTCTCATAAATAAAAGACAACAGTTCAACATGCGTACAATATATCACCTCATGGCGTACAAAACCTGCCTTCAGGAACAGGCATACCAAAAAGAAGGAAAACTATAAAATTCTTCCACCGCCACGGGCACCGCCAAGCTACTCCTCATCCACATCATCACCTGAAAATGGTTTCACAGAAAATTTTCACCCGTGAGCCGAAGCCTAATAGAAACAGATGATAAACTGTAAAGCAGGAATATGCAATCATATAGTGGGAGCGAACTTAACCACGAAACCAAAACAGATATTTCATCCAAAACCCTCATGTTTTCCCATCAGACTACACTGTCTCCCAAAACAGTTTTATTTCATAAAGCCATGTTTTCATCCTTCAAACCAGGAATTGCAACAGATGCAAATAAACCACTGAAGTTAAGGAAAAACAATAATCAAAACATCGTTTCCCTCGCAGAATGTACCATCGCGGAATAGAAGAGTATGATCCTATGTACCGACTCAATCACAAGGGGAAAGAGGTAACAACTATAGACCCATGTCCAGTATCTAATCACCATACATCATGGGACCGGTGAGATACACACAAGTTCTATACGGAGCACTACGACGAACCACTCAATTTATGGGTACGATCCCGAGGGAGCTGAGCACCCATCCGCCTTAATTTACGGGGATTAACCCGAAGGACCAGAGTACCTATGCTGTGCACGTTTTTGGACTTACACCGATGGCAACTCATGCCAAATACACGTCATCCCGGTACATCTAGATAATCCTCTAAAAACATTTCTCAAATCGGTACATTATACATGTACATAGATCCATCCATCACCATGAGATCAAAACAAAACATTTTCAAAATGTTTTCCCCAAAAGTAGTTATACATAGCAAGTATAAGCATGAGATCCAATCCATGAAACCATGGAGATCAAACTAAAACATGTAAAAACATACACATTTTATGAAAATATTTTGGGAAGTAAGACTCAACCCCAACGGTTAGCTCCAAACCTCCAATAAACATGTTTTTCATCAAAACCCCTCCTTTTTCTCAAAAGAAACCCAACCTTTTACCCCAAAGGAACCACCAAAAGCCAAAGAAAACAGCCACCATTTCAGTCGACTGGACTCCTCCCCAGTCGACTGAAAAACCTTCTTAAAAAACACCATTTTTGAACAGAGAACATTTAGTCGACTGACCCCTCGAGTCCAGTCGACTGAACCTCCCAACTCAAGATCCAGTCAACTGAACTCATGGGTTCAGTCAACTGAACTTGCTCAGAAAAAGTTTTTAACTACGGTTTTGTGATTTCAAACCTCAAATCAAGTCTCCAAACTCCTGTTTTTGATATCCACAAGCATACCCTAGCTTAGGACTATCACAAAACCTCAAAAGAAACATCCAACACCCTATTTCATCCAACCGAAACGCCGAAAAGAGTTTTAAAACCAAAAACCCTAACTTTGAAACAAAGATGATTTTCATGCGATTTACATAATGAAAACACATAAGATTACATATACAACCCTTATACAGCAGTAGAATCTGAGATCCTACCTCGTTGGGTCAAAAACTCGATGCCTCGATCTACGTGCAAATTCGAGCTTCGTTGAAAACAAAATCCGTCCAGATGGATGCGTAGAGCACGATACAAATATCAAGAATCCACTGTTGGATCGTTGAAAATCGAGCCTTGGGCCATCGAGAAGCTAGAGAGAAGGTAGAGAGAAAATGGAGGAAACTTAGGAGTTAAGTTTAGAAAATATTTTTTATAAATATCTAACTTCAGATATTTATAGGCCTCCAAAATATCTTTTTTTTTTAATTTTTGAAATTCACACAGAAACTCCCTATAACCCCGGGAAGCAACCCCACATGCTCAGATTAACTAAAACAGGCATCGAAACACATATATGCATATTAAAGTAAAAATGCTAAAATATGTCTTAAAACTCGGAATATGCATATAAATAAAAAAAAGAACGGTACAGGGTCTCACAATCCTCCCTCCCTTAAGGAATTTTGCCCCCGAAATTCACTACAAGGTCACGAGGTGAACAACTCTGGGTTTCTCTCACGAACCCCAGACTTAAGCTCCCAAGTCGCTTCCTCAACCCTGTGATGAAGCCACTGAACTTTGACATAAGCAATCATTCTCCCCCGCAACACCTGTTCCTTCGTATCCAGAATCTTCACCGGGCGCTTCTCATACGTGACATCCTCATCAACTCCCAACTCAGTCCAACCCAGCACATGAGACGGATCCGGCTCGTACCTCCGAAGAATAGAAACGTGAAAGACATTGTGCACAGATGCTAACTGAGGCGGCAAGGCCAGACGATATCCTACCACCCCAATCCTTTCCAGGATCTCAAATGGTCCGATAAAACGTGGTGATAGCTTCCCACTACGACCAAATCTCATCAACCCTCTACATGGAGAGACCTTAAAAAACACATGATCACCCACTGCAAACTCTAACGGTCTCCTTCTCCGATCAGCATAACTCTTCTAGCGGCTCTGAGCTGCCACCAGTCGCTAGTGAATCACTGTAATCACCTCGATCGTTTCCCGCACTATATCGGGTCCCAAAACAGCGGTCTCTCCAACCTCTGCCCAATAAACAGGTGATCTACATTGCCTTCCATACAGAGCCTCATACGGTGCCATCCCGATACTAGACTGATAGCTGTTGTTGTATGCAAACTCTGTCAATGATAGATGATCCTTCCAAGAACCCCAAAAATCAAGCACACAGGCTGTCAGCATGTCCTCTAAAATCTGAATAGTCCTCTCAGACTGACCGTCGATCTGAGGATGAAAAGCTATTCAAAAAGTTAAGCTCGTCCCCAAAGCCACCTGAAGACTCTACCAAAAGCGCGATGTAAAGCGCGGGTCTCGATCAGAAACAATAGTCACCGGTACTCCGCGTAGTCGGACTATCTCCTAAATGTACAATCTGCTCAATCTATCCACTAAGTCTCTCACTCGAATGGGAAGAAAATGTGTTGACTTCGTCAGCCTATCTACTACAACCAAAACAGCATCATGTCCCCTCGGCGAGCGCAGAAGTCCTGATACAAAATCCATAGTGACAGTCTCCCACTTTCACTCAGATACAGGCAACGACTGTAATAATCCTGCTGGCCTCTGGTGCTCTACTTCACTTGCTGATAAGTAAAGCAACGAGTGATGAATCGGATCACATCCCTCTTCATTCCCGTCCACCAGAACTAACAGCGTAAATCGTGATACATCTTCGTGCCTCCCGAATGCATTGCAAGACGTGAGTGATGAAACTCATATAGCACCTCAGCACGGCACAACTTCGGCACAAAAAATCGCCCTAACAGTCTCAGACTCTGATCTATACTCATCACCCATCCTGCTGTATCTGTCCCACTGGCAATGCGGTCATGTATCATCTGAGCCTCTTGATCGGTCCTTTGGGCTTCCAACACACGAGCAACTAAAGCGGGCTATGAAGCAATTGCATATAAGGTCGCACCTCCGACTGTATCCCCAAGACACAGATCAAACTCCCCAACATCTCCAAGCATGTCCCACTCTCGCATAGCCACTGAAGCTAATCAGCCGTGAGATCTCCTACTAAGTGCATTAGCTACGACGTTTGCCTTACCGGAATGGTACTACAAATCGAAGTCATAGTCTTCCAACAACTCCATCAATCGTCGCTGGTAAAGATTTAAGTCCTTCTGTGAAAATAAGTTCTTTAGGCACTTATGATCAAAGAAGACCTCGAAACGCTCACTATAGAGATAGTGAAGCCATATCTTCAAGGCGAAGATCACATATGCCAACTCCAAATCGTGTGTCGGGTAGTTCCTCTCATGTGTCTTCAACTGTTGGGATCCATAAGCTACAACCTTACCCTCCTGCATCAGAACGCAACCCAAACCCTCATATGAAGCGTCGCAGTACACTGTGTAACCCAAACCTCGCTCAGGAATAATCAGCACGGGTGCACTGGTCAATCTCCGCTTCAGCTCCTGGAAAACTGACTCACAGGACTCGCTCCATACAAACGTGACTCCCTTTCGCGTAAAATGCGTCATCGGTGCTGCAAGCCTAAAGAAGTCCTTCACAAACCGCCGATAATAACCTGCCAGACCGAGAAAACTTCGTTTCTCAAAAACATTCTTTTGTTGCTGCCAAGTACAGATGAGGGAACAGACGCTCCTGTCGCACCCTGAGCATTCCCCTCTCTGGAACAGAGTCTACGGATATGCCCGGGCTGACTACACCCAAAACAGATAGGTGGGTCTCTCACCTGTGAATGGACGGGCGCTGAACTCTAAGACTGGCCCTTCTGTGGGCACTCAACTGAACGATGTCCCGGCTGTCCACAGAGATAACAGATCAACCCTCTTTGCTCTGGCCTTCTTGTCGAGGCCACTGAAAGTGTAGGTGCAGACGACTGAGGTTGAGACGCTCTGGCAAAACGGGAACTAGGTCCAGACGACCTCTGGCGCTTGTTCCTGCGCCCCTGAAACTGTACATCTCCACTGCTCTATTGGCTCCCGCTCTCTCTATTCCTGCAGCTATCTGCCAACGAGTTCTCGACCCGGATAGCAGCTTCCACCAGATTGATGTACACCTCCACATCCAAAGCGGCAACCCTATCCTTAATAGCAGGTCGATGTCCCCTCTCAAACCTTCGAGTGCACAACTCCTTTGTAGATATCATCTCAGGTGCGAACAGAAACAGATTCGCGAACTTGGCCTCATACTGGACCACAGATAAATTCCCCTAAACAAGGGAGAGGAACTCCTCTCGGTAAATATTCCTTGAAGACCTCGGGAAATACTTCTCTAAGAAGGATCTCGTGAAAGCAATCCACGTCTCATCTACGGTGGTCTTTGCGAACTTCCACCATTCTCAAGCATCTTCCCGCAGTTGGAACGTTCCCAACTTTACACGCAAAGCATCCTCCTCGATATCTAGAGTATCAAAGATAGAGGTGGTCACGATATCATGTTCTTCTGGAATCATGTCGTAAGACTCTCCCAATAACATGAACCTCTCTGGTTAACGAACAACCCTCCCACTACGACGAAGCTCCTGCTGTGTAGTCACGATAGATGGTATCTCATTCCGTTCATTAGGTATATTTTTCGGTTGTACCAAGTTTTCATTCCTCACCTCTTCA
>JAUMHN010038938.1:0-28578 GCA_032360265.1 Heliamphora ciliata | reverse complement strand
TGGCACCCAAGCCCAAATTTAATTTTATCTCCTCACTTAACCAAAAACATAAAATCACAAAATAAACACGTACTAGGTCGAATAGAGGATGAAAGTTTAGAAGGAGTGCGTTCTTTGGTATTCTAGGTGAGTTAAGTGAGCTTCTCTCTGGAGTTGGATGTTTGTGTTGTTACTCGTGGATGGACGTTGTGTTAGCTTTGAGATGGCATTTTTTTGGGATAATTGCTTTGAGATGGCATTATTAGCATCAGCAGGGTAATGATGTGGTATCAAAGTCGGTGGTCATCTGGTGATCGTCAGAACTTGAGTAAAGTTTTTGTGTGTAATATGTAATTTCGTGTGATCGATGTCAAGGTTCGACATCTTGTGTTTGGACTCGAAGATAGTCCTTGGTGTGCATTGTGAGATGTGATTGAACCAGTTTGTGGCAGTAAGAATGAAGGGGTGATAGTCTTTATGTTCGGGCGTAGAGAGTGTTTGAGATCAAGTACCATGGTGGGTTGGTCTTGTGTGATGCGTTTGTCGCTGGAGTGGTTTGTGTACGGTGAGAGTTATGTTTTGAGGTTTAACAGTGTGAGTTGGATCTTGAGCCGACGTTTCATGGATGTTTCATGGGTGATAGTGGTGTCGGTGGAACTTGCACGTGTGGGCAGTTTGTGTGGAGACTAAATCTTCAAGTCGTGTTTACCTCGTGTGATGACAGGTTTGGGATTTCAGTTGTTGGGGCATTTCTGCTGCTGCGGTATTGCTAGTTTGCATCAGAGATTGTTGATGGTTGCGGGACAGTATTTGTCTTGAGTTTCAGTATTGAATTTCGGGGACAAAATTCCTTTAAGAGGGGGAGAGTTGTGAGACCCTGACCCATTTTAATTTTTGCGACGTTTCGACGTGTTGTTTATTGTTTTTACAATAGCATGTTTATGTGCGTTTTATGCATGTTCGAGCTTAGAAATGCATGTTGGGTTGGATATTGGGGCCGTTGGGCATTGTGGTGCAAATTTTTTTTTTAAAAAAAAGATATTTTTGTGGCCTATAAATATCTCGCGTTAGATATTTTCAAAACTTACAAGCTAAGTTTTCTCTTTTTCTCTTTGCCTTCTCTCTAACTTCTCGGGTGCCCAGGACTCGATTTTTGACGATCCAACAGCAGATCCTTAGTATCCTCATGGTGAGCTACGCTTTCATTCAGACAGAATTTCATTTAGACAAAGTTTATTTTTGCACGTGGATCGAGGCATCGAGCTTTTGGCTCAACGAGGTAGGATCCTAGACTCTATTGTCTTAAATGGATACTACGTGTAATCGTGTATAGTTTTACCGTCTTAAAATGCATGAAAAAGCGATTTATGTTTCGATAAATTGGGTTTTGATTTAAAAATCGTTTTTGGTTGATTTCGGTTGGATGGAACGGGTTTTGAATGTTTCTTTCAGTGGTTCTTGATGGTTTGAGTTCGCGTATGTTTGTGGGTTCCAAAAATATGTGAATTGGTAGGTTTATGTGTGTTTTTAAGCATCATAGTGAGTGTTTGAGAGTTTTGGGGCTTATAACAGAAAATAGGGGAAAATCTAGGCTGTTCTCGGGCGTTTGGGTGCTCGAGCGCCCGTCTGTCCCCTCGAGTGAATTGGCTGCGTAGGGCCATTTTCTTTTGATTATATCTCCCTCATTCAGACTTGGAATTGGATTGATTTTGTACTCAAATTGAAGTCCCAGAAATCTTCTTTCCAATGATACCTCTCTCACAATAAAATTCATTTTGTAAAACAAGTTATCATCAAAATAGTGAGGGTATGTCAAAATTTCTTAACCGTTTTTCATCTGCTTTTAGCCAAATGTCTTCGAAAAGCTTATTTTTCATCCTTAGTGGAACTTTTTATCAAATTTCTTGTTCCTTGGGAGTTTGTTTATGGGTGTTTCACGTGACCTGGTTGTCGGGGCATGACAGTTACGGTTGGCCAGTTACGCTACGTGCAGCTATATGTTTTTTCACCGGTTAAAATGCTTATATATCATGTTTTGTGTTCAAACCTTGTTTACTTGGATAAAAGCATATTTTGCGCTTTTCTTGATTTATTACATGATATTGAACTTATGGATGTTCATAGTTTTCAAAAGTGTGGTTTTGAAAATAGAGATTTTATAAAACTCTTGAAAAACGTGTTTTTGGAGGTTTTGAGCTAACTCTCGGGGTTGAGTCTCAGCTTTTAAAACATTTTGGTGGAAATTATTTTAAATGTTATTAATCTCCATGGTTGATGAATTTGGATCTTTTTATACATATTGATATATAACGTTTTTATGAATTTTTCGTAGTTGAGCTACGTACTGATTTTTAAATGATTCGTAGATATACCGTAGTAGTGTTTGGTTTGTGTGCTTCTTCCATCGCTCGTGGCAATCCGTAAAGAGCATGGTTTGGGTGCTTCTTTCCTCGGTCGTGGTAATCTGTAAAGAGCCGGTTGCCCCGTGTGTGGCTGCGTTGTTGTGATTCCGTATAGAACTTGTCATTACCTATCAGGCCTTAAGTGGTTCAGGGATAGTTAATGGGAAGGAGTCTATAGTTGTTGCCTTTGTCCATGTATATAGCAGAGTCGGTACATAGGAAGCATTTTATCGTTTTATTTTCCTTGGTTGTGTGATCCAAGTGAGAAAATAACATTTTGTTCTCCGTTGTGTGGTCCGAGTGAAAAATAACGTTTTGGTTACTGCGTTTCTTTAACTGTGAGAACGTTATCTGCATTGTTGATATGCATGATTTTAAGGACGGAAATGTAGAATTTTATGAAGTAAAACCAATTTGAGGCTCGTGTTAGCCTGATGGAAAATTTGTGATTTTGTGATGGAAAACCTTTTTGGCTCCTGTGGTTGAGTCAACTATATGCTATGTAATTGCATATCCTACTTTACGGCTTTATAGTCTGTTTTTATTGGGTTTTGGCTCACGTTGTGGAATTTTGTTGTAAAACCTTTTTCAGGTGAACGTGGTCCTGTAGGTTAACCTTGAGGTGCCCGGAGGTGGCTGTTGACAAGACGCTTCTATTTTGTCCTCATTAGATTATTATACTCTTTTGTATATGTTTCATATTTAGATTTAACATGTTGTAAAGAATATATATTTTCTTAAGGCCGTGGGCCAATGTATGCATGTTTTATGCTTTCGAGAGAAACCTTGGGTTTGTTGTATTTCGGTTTCAGTGATTATTCTTGGACTTTTTGCGTGACTCAGAGTTTGGGGTGTGACAATGTTGCTGAATATCAGTGTTAAAAACAGAAGGAAACGGGAGCCAAAACAACCACAGAACGAGGCTCAAATGGCAGCGGCAACAGACAGCTAGGGGCAGTGGCGGTGGGGGTTATTTGGCCCTCATCGAAAGTTATTTTTGAGGCATTTTTTGTTCTGATTTTTTGACAAAAAATAGTTTATTTCGTAAGCTATTTTTCAAAAAAATCAAAACGAAAACGAAGTTTGAGAGTGGCGGCAAAAGCCGCCAGAAGCGGCAGCTGGCCGGCGGTGGTGGTTCGGCTGTGGTGGTGGCTGGCTATTTTTTTGGCTGATAAGTCTCAAGAGTGTTGTATTTGTATAACACCGCAAATCGAGGATTCGTGATACAACTTGGATGCCAGAAGTTAATTCTGATAAGGCTTGAAAGATTACGAAATAAATCTTTGAACAGGAGACTGAAACTCAATAGAGTTTCTGTTTGATTATAAAATAGTGATATATACATATCTTGCTTTTATATTTATTCAAACTGTGTGGATAATATGTATCTATTTTATTATTTCCTATTTAATTTAATTAATTCGAGAAAATTCGATTTTAATTAATATTTTATAAAGAAAAATAAAATTAAGATTTTTTTAATTAAATAGAAAAATTTTAGATATTTTATTTTTTACAAAATAATACGTTTAAGATGATTTTAATAAATTAGATATCTTAAAAAACATGGAAATTAATTTTGATTTTTTGGATTAATTAAATGAAAAATATTTAATTTTAATAAATTATTATTTTTTTCGAAAAATGTGTAATGTAAAAATAAAATATTTGAATGCTTTTATTCAATACCTTAACTGTAAAACAAAGAAAAAATTGTGCATTTATTAGTAATTTTATTTATTTATTTATTTTTGGGTAATTTAAGTTGAAAAGGGGGGATGGAAACCCCAGGGTTCGAACCCCGGGGGCATGTGAGGCAACATCAACTCAGGCTACTGAGCTGCGCCACCACATAAGTAATTTTATTTATTACGCATTAAAATACGAAAAGATGGTTTGACAAACCAGAATCTTTTAGATCGTGCACACGGAAAGATGATTTAAAATTTTTCGGATCGTGTAATTTTTAAAATTAATAAATTTATTTTAATTAAACGGATTTTTATAACCCTAAATTTTTTTTAAAAAAACTAAGTGGGTGAGAGAATTTATTCACAGAAAAATTATGCGGTCTCCATCACCAGTTCATAGGTAATGTAATTGATTCTGTGAGTTAGCAGTAAGGCCTTTCTTCCCATCGAACAGAATTAATTGCGGTATCGCTGGTACGAATCACCTTCAGGAATAATTCTAGATAATTATTAGTGTGGATCACTTCTCCATCTGAAGGGTTCATTGCGAAGCGATTGATTCGAGATTAGATTGTGGTTAACACTTAGCTGTAAATAATAGTATCCTTTACATCTGAGTCACTGCTACTATTTACTAGACCAAAGCTATGTCAGCTATTTAATTTTACTTGGCATGATTTGTTACCTAGATAATAAAATTAATATATATTGGCTTGTCTGGACAAACGATGAATAGTAGATATCCTCCCATCGAAGTATGTTATTCACAGGGTACCAGGCTGCTTGCGAGTTTTCTTTTTAAATGGTAGAGAGAACCATTTTAAAAATAAATTCAAAATTTTGCTCGTCATAGTTAACAATTATTTTAATTATGTAATTTTTAATTTTTAAAATGACTTTTAATTCACTCGCGACTCTATTCAAAAAAAATAAACTAACAGGAACAAACTATGTAGACTGAAAAAGTAATATGGATATAACTTTAACTGTCAAAGGTATTTTTAGGATACTAAAAAATGTGTTTGTTTTTTAAAAGGGTTCATCCTCTAGAGTAAAAGGTAAGAAGAAGAAAAAAGTTTAGAGACAAGATGACATGATTTCCAAGGTAGTTAGTGGGTTACGGACTGGTGTGAAAAATTCGAAAGGCAAATGTTTTCACTACAACCAGACACGGCACTTAAAAAAGCAATGTCTAGTTTATCTCGGCAAGCTGAACAATCAAGGTAATTTCGATTCACTGGTGGTGGAAACATGTTTAGCGGTGTTATATACCGGTACCTAGTGTGTAAATATGGGAGCTACTAATCATATCTGTAATTCATTGCAGGGGTTCCAAGAAACTCGACAACTTAGTAATGGAAAGATTTACCTGCATATGAGTAATAATACAAATGTGACAGTAGTTGTAGTGGGAGATGCCACTCTCAATTTTAGTAGAGATCGAATTTTAATATTGAGAGATTGTCTTTTTGTACCTTTCATTAGAAGGAACTTAGTTTCTATTTTTAGATTGGTTAAAGACGGATATTTGGTTTATTTTAATAACTCTGTGGTTATTAAGGATAATAAACGGGCTATATATTCTGTTACAATAATGGATGATTTTTATATTATTACTCCAATCTCTCCTACACTGTAACTGACTGAATTGATTAACACATATAATTTATCATATAAGAGAAATGATCATTCTTTAATGAACCAAACGTTTCTTTGGTACTTACGCTTGGGTCATATTACTCCAAAAAGGATAAATAGATTGATAGAAGATGGACCTTTGAGCTCATTGGAAGTGGAGGCACTTTCTGTAATAACACAACTCAAATCCTAGTATTAGCGACAGATAGACAACAAGAACTTAGGTTGCTACATGAATAAGAGAAACTCTAATTAATCTGAAACCCTAATTTAACCTAGAAAACCCTAACGATGCCAAATCCTTAGAAGAGAAGCCTAAATACTTAGAGAAGTATTGGGACAGACTAAATTAAGTAAATAACATAAAATATAAAATTAAAAATTAAAAATTCTCATAATTAGGGTAAAATGACTATTTTTTAGGGATAATTAACTGTGACATAAAAAAAGAGAAAAAAATACATGTTTACAAGGGGCACGACCTCAGGCCTTACAAAACCCATAACACTAGCAGAACATAAAACCAAAGCCCAAAGCTGCAACAAAAAACCCGGCTTTAGGCTAAGCCATAACCAAATCGAAAAACTAAAACAAAGTAAAAAACTGAATCCATAAAACAGCCATTTAAGGGGGCACACAACGCCACACCCGGGCTAATATAAGCCAATAGAACTGACACAAAGCCACTTCAGCCGCAACTAAAATGGATGAGCCATCAAAAGACCATAATGCTAAAATAAAATTACAAAACATGAGAAAAAAAACCACCAAGCTATGAAAAGCAGCAGCAGAATAACTCCACACCAAACCAGCTAGTCCTATATGTCAAATAAGCAGGAGACCCCAACAGCCACAGCAAACAAGGACAGCATTAATCAAACAATAAACCCATACAAAAGCCAACACTGCTAGAACCAACATGCCAACTAAGCAGGAGACCCCAACAGACGCAGTAAACAAGGGATAACCTGCAGAAATCGAACCTGAACAGCCACCAGCCAGGAAGACAAAGCCAAACAAAGACCATGCTCCTCAACGGCCGCATAAATACCCCCAAAAAAACCATTGTAGGATCCAACAAAAGAGCCAAAGAAGGCACCAAACAATAGAACCGAGTCTGGAAATCACCAGGCCCATCCCAAAAAATCGAACCTGTAAGCAACAACCAAGCAAAAAACCCCACTCCACACATCCCCACACACGCACACAGTCCCTTACACAGCCGCAAGGGGAAGGCTTAAAACAAGGATCCAAGAAATATACAATAAACCAAAGTAAGCCAAAACAACCCAGCTAAAAGGAGAAGGGCATAGCAGACAACCTCACAGAGGCAGCCAAGACACGAAGTAAACCAACCTAAACCAAACATAAAGCATAGAACCAAATTACAGAAGAAAGCAATGCAAAACTAGAAAAGAGAAGCTATGAACACCCCTCATAGCTAGGGCTCAAAGAACCAACTGAAGAAACCAACAAACCGAGGCTCACCAAGGCACCTACCTCCGAAAAGACCAAGATCCAAGGCACATTAAGTTCCCAACTGAGGCTTCTTCCTTCTAGGTGCTGGCAACCATCTAGACCTGAACACGACAACCAGAATAAACCAAAGAAAGAACAAAATAGGATGCACGCATCCAGAGAGGGAAAACCTAGCAAACTAAAAGAAAGCACAGCACTCCAATGAATAGGGGACTAATCTCACAAAAAACCAAACAAGTGTATAGCTCAATCTCCAAATGAAGAAAAGAAACAATTCTCACTAAAGCTCCGCTTGATAGAACACTGCACAAGGAACAAAACAGTTTAAAAGTTAGTTCAAACCTCTTAAAACATTTCTAGGGGAAAAATGACCATTTTTCCCTTAGTACAGCAAAAAGTCTTAAAAACTCAAATTTTAACACATGAACACCCAAAATTAAATATTTAGATACAATTAAATAACAAAAGACAAAATAACAAAAAAGTCAAATGGTCTCTTCTATCCTAATAAAGTCAAACACCTTGATAAAACCAACCGTAGCGTCCAGCAAGATGTTGAGAACGTCACGGATGTTGGGAGAGCCCTATGTAAGACCATGGATGACAATATTGTCTCCATTGTCAATTGCAATAAGATAATCCTACATCAAGTCTAGAAGGAATATGACCAAGATATTGTGACTGCCGTTCATGCCAACTCCCAAATAGTGGAAGAGCACCTTCAGTGGATCAAAGAAGCTTAGGCCAAATAGTTCAAGCCCAAGGAAACAAAAGAAGAGTGGTCGCGAGACTCAAACGGGAAGCAGGCCTTGCCTTGGCAGCTCGCTATGATGCAATGGTGGCGGCTGAAGCGAAGGATGAACGAGCACGCGCATCAAAAGAACGAGCCTCTGCTAGCAAGGAAAACGCCAAAGTAAAAAAGGAATTCAAGAGATTCATGGACGATCAATAGTTTTTTTTTTTGAAGATTACAAAAAGGGAGAGAAGAAAAGGTAGGTAAGTGAAGGGGAGAGAAAAGAGGAGAAGAAGAAGAAGTTTAAACATACATTTCTTTTTAATCTTTTTTTGAAGGTGAAGATGTAGTAGTTTAACATACATTTTTTTGGGTTGAATGGTTGGTTGTTTGAATGATTTGAATAGATGATAGTTTAAATATATATCTTGGATAAATAGCTATTTATATCTTGTTTATATGCCTATGAATGATTGTTGAATATTTTTTTGGCTATGAATATTTGGATATGAGTTTTGGATAAATCACACTGCAATTTAAAAAAAAAAACTCAGAATGTTCCTTGATTGTTTGGTGCATTTCATATCAGGATTGTATTCTTTTACTCTGTTGAATACCTAGCCATTAAAATTGCATATGTTGTTTAAGACATATCAATAAGGAGAGAACCGTTATTGAAAAATATTTTCAAATGTTTTCTAGAAAATGCTAATATGGTTGTAATCATCAAAAAATAGGAGATTGTTAGCACAAGAGTTTTTTATTTTAATTTTGATGATTTTCATAATTCATTTTCTAAAAATAAATAGATTTAAATGGATAATATTTTATATTTTCAAAATAAAAGTGTTAATACATTTTGAACAAATGATTTGACACCTTAGTCAAAAGAAATGACTTAACTCTCAAAAAGGATTAAAACACTCACATATTCTTAAATGAAAATATCCTGTGTTGAACCCAATTGAAAAATAAGTCAAACACTTTTAAAGCAAAGTATAGTTGAATCACATCAAGTGTGTCAATCCCTTTGAACAAATATTTTAACACCCTAACTATTTTATGAAGTTATCTTTCAGGTATCGTAATTAGTGTCGACACAAACAAGTTTTGTGTCAACACAAAAGAGTCGTAACTCTTAGGATTCAAAATGAGTCGACACAAACAAATTTTGTGTCGACACAAAAGTGTTCCCCACTTTTGGTATTCAGAAATTTGAGTCGACACAAATGGAAATTGTGTCGACACAAAACAATTGAGGCCACCTGCAGATTTTGAGGTGTCGACACCAACTAAAGATGAGTTGACACAAAAGTCCCGAGACTATCTGAAGAATTTAGTGTCGACACCAAAGAAGACATGAGTCGACACAAAGTGCCTTCTCCTGGATTCTGAAGGCATTTGAGTCGACACCAACTAAAATCAGTAGCTCTGTCCAAGTAAAGAGGGGTTCCAATAACACTAGTAATTCTACTCAAGCATTCCGAATTCCAGAATTCAAGCGGAAGATCATGCAGTTTGACCTAGACCGGGATCTTGGAGATAGTTTCCTTAGTGAACTTAAACCTCTTTTTCCAGCGTTGTAAGATTAGAAGTTTACCTAAAAAATGCCAAGGGCCTCTATCCATAATAGACTTCATAGCCTCAACACTCTTAAACTTGAATATAAAGAATCCCCTATCATTCCCAAACATGTCAGCCAATCCATCCTGTTCCCACGGAGTTCTCGCAATGGCTCGGACCAAACCGAATGCCAATGGAGTATCCAAAAAATAACCAACCAGGTAATCTTCCCAAGCTTTTTCATCCACAAGGTTTTTATCAATTTCAATAACAGCTAGGAGGTTCGGGTTGGAAGGCTCAACAAATTCAAGATGCGTACCCGAGGTGCTACGATTTGTCAACAACGAAGCCTAGGATTTTGTCTTGGGTGAACTATCAAGCACCTTAGGTGCAGGCTTTAACCCGTCAGCAACGCCTTCATCTCCAGGAGGTCTAGACGATTCCACCTTAGCCCAAGATCGAGTAATAACGTACTTTGTCTGAGACGATCTTCCCCCAAACCTGAATGGACCACAGCCCCCTCGGCCCCTAACTCTTGGCTGAAAAGAGGGGTCCCGAATTAGGTTACCGTTTTCATCATTGATCTATCAGAACTTTTTATGAGCCTCTTCAACCGAAGAGGGAACTATAGGAGCTTTACCCTCTTTATGTGCATATACCTTAGAAAATTGTTCGATTTGCCTCTCCGCCATAGCTTTATCACAGAGGGTCATATTCAATTTTAGCAAAAAGCACCATTCTCGTCAATTTCAGGTTCTGTATCCACATCCACCGGGTTACCATGGTGAGACGAAGTTGGGACCTTAGAAGGACTCACCTCCTTCAGCCGCAAGAGCTGAGCTTCCAACGCTGGAATCAAATCTGAATGTAGGGGTTTGACACCTACACGCATGCTAGCTATCGCTTTCTTATCCACCAATTCGTCAAGAGAAGAGAGGACATTGTGCACTTTGTTAGCTTCATAAAATATTTCACTTAGTTTGGACGGCGACCTTGGTCCCGTAGGAGAGGACGGGGTGAAACCCTCCACTAACACATTATCTTGTCGTCGCTCCACCATAGAAGAAACCCTAGGTGGGCTCGGAACCCTCTCTGGTGTGCTCGCCATGAACAGAGTAAAAGAGAGAAACCCTAGGCTGCGGGTTTGGTATCGCACACACCATCGCACCTTTTTTCGCACACACTAACCGCGCGTGTGTTACCCATTTCCCATTTAAGTGCACTATTATAACAATTAACAATATTAATAAGTTGTAATTGCCAAAGATGTTAGCACTAATTGATGAAATAATGAAGAAAACAATGTGCCCGGTGTGAATGTGCAACAAAAATAAACAAAATGGAATTGAAATTATAACATGACTTTAACTAATTTACTCAAAATAAGCACATTACTTATAAGCTAAATGAAATCTAGTGATTAAAGCAACTACCTAAATAACGTAAGAAAGTATGTAAATGAAACAATTAAAGTAACCCGGTTACTCCAAAGAGGTAGTGAATGGAGCTAGAAGAACTAGGGATCCAAGCAAAGTACTTGGATCGCTGAGGAATCCTCAAGTTGGGGAATGGTGCCAATGATCCAATCCTCGATATCCAAGTTAGGGCATCAGTGGTTCGACTCTCGATACTTCGACATGGTTTCGGCGTCGGGGCTCGAGATTGCTTGGTGACTCGACAGAGCTTCTCTCACTAAACCTCTCTCTAAAATTTTCTCCTGAAAACGTACGCTGGGATACGGTATTTATAGAATTCTTCAACTAATGAAATGCTACCACGTTTTGGGACATGTCAGGCCATTTGAAGTTGGCGGCCACCGAGTCATGAGTTGGCAGTCGCCATGTTTGAAATAATTTCACAAGGTTCTATTGGCGGTCGCCACAATAAAAGTTGGCGGTCGCTATTTTGGAGGTGGCGGTCGCCACTTTTGGCTAGAGTTTCTAAGAGCTTCTATTGGTGGTCGCCACAATAAACATAGCGATCGCCACAAAAAGTGAAAGTTTCCAAAGGGTTCTATTGGCGGTCACCACTTTGAAGTTGGTGGTTCAAAAAGTTTCATTGGTTTGAAGGTTTTTATGATTGGATTCAATTACCGAGCTTGGATCATTTCTCGAGGATCGTACTAAGGCACCATTCTAACTGTTTGCATCATCAGATTCACCTAAGATTGGGCGGGGTCAAATTGGGGTGTCTACAGTTGTCCCTCTTTGATATAACTTGCATAGCAACGCGTAATGCAAGTTATATCAAAGATTTAGAGACAACAGTCATTTGACTGAACCATCAATCTTAGGCCACAAACACACAAGCATGCATATGATGTTGGTCGTACTCGAATTTCTATCGAGCTGCCTACGTACCCCTTTGCTAGAGATCAGACCAAAACGTAGTTCCTGTGGCAAAATGCAAGGATGTAGAATAAGAAACATGATGCAGACACCGATATGAACATCGATCTTGTCAAACATATCCTGAAGATCGAGTCAAGATCTAAAGGGAGCACAAACAAACAAGTCAAAGATTGAGTCAAGATCTAAGAACTTGGCTGGGGATTAGATAGTCAAAAGGATCGAGTCAAGATCCTACAAATTACCTTAGCTGGGAAGGCAACAATGAATTGATCGATCAAACCAAGACCTAACAACTCGGAACGATAACGGGAGAAGGATAACTAAAAAGTCGAGTCAAGACTTTAAAATTATCCTTATCGGAGAGAACCACGAATTAATAGGTTGAGTTAAGACCTAAAAATTCGGGACGAAACATGGGATAAAAATAATTAAAAGCCAAGTCACGACTTAAAATTAAATTTATCGAAAAAATAAATCATGAATTAATAGGTCGAGTCAGGACCTAAAAATTCAGGACAAAGCATGAGATAATAAATAATTAAAAGCCAAGTCACGACTTCAAATTAAATTTACCGACAGGAAGAACCGCGAATTAATAAGTCGAGTCAAAACCTAAAAATTCAGAACGAAACATGGGATAAAAATAATTAAAAGCCAAGTCACAGTTTAAAATTAAATTTATTGAAAGAAAAATTACGAATATTACCAAAACAGATTTGCGAAATTATCTCTAGGAAAAACACACAAGATTAAAATTATTTTTGAAAAGCTCCCAAGATTATTTTTTGAAAAATACACACAAAATAAGAAAAGGGTTTAAAAATTATTTTTAAGAAAAATTATTTTTGAAAATTATTTTTTTTAATATTTTTGGGAATGCGTACAAAATGCGAAGTCAATACAAAAAAAATAAACAAATAAAATAAACACACTTAAAAGGGAATACAAATAAAAGACCCCCAAACAGACCCCATAAAACCCTAAAAACTCCATGATAACCAACAGATCTGGGTGCAAAGCTCGAGAACCTGATGTGACTGTTAACAACCTGGCGGTCACCAAGCCCAAACCCTTCTGACATGGCGGTCACCGACTCAAAATCCCTCAAACACGACGATCGCCATGTGTCGTTTCATAAACATAGCGGTCGCTCACTTTGGAAGTGGTGACCGCCAACTTCAGGCACGCATCCAGTCCTTTAAGGCGGGCATGGGGGGTTCATTCGCTCATTCCACTTTCTCTCTCTAGCTCTTTCCCTCCCAAACTTTCTCTCAAACTCCTTGCTTTTTAGCCTTTTCCTTTGAGCTTTCTGTCATAGTAGGCCACGGCAACCTTAAGGATATCCCAAGAGCCATCCGAGGCTCATTCACAAGTGAGAGCTCCGACATGGGGACTCTCGGAGACACGTCCACCAACATTCCTGGTAGCAGGGTCACCACCACGCAACCTTCTGCTGCGATGGATGCCCTTATGTTCGAGGTGGAGCGTGCCTCCTACAGTGTAGCTGAGGAGGGGGCACGAGCAGTTGTCGAGGCATAAGCAGCTATAGACGCTGCTGCTGAGGCCGAGATGGCCAATTTTCTGGATCCTGGTGCTGGGGAGGGCCATCCAGCAACCTTCGACCCGCACACCTACGCTCCGATTTCCCACCGATTGCTTCCAGGTGGGATGTGGCGTTACGAGCCTCCTATCGACTCTGTTGCTGCTGATCTTCTCCTTCGAGAGCCTGATAAGCACATATAAAAAGCCAAATAAAACAAATAAAGAAATAAAAAAAATTCTATGTTCTACGGCATGCAATTCCAACTAAATGATACATGGAGCACAACCACATGCAATATTTGTTAAGAACAATTTAAAGTAGCATGATTCAAATAAAAGAACAAAAATATGCTAAAAGTCTTTAAAAGCAAATATGCTAAAAATAGGCATAAACTTTGTTAATAATATTATCAAAATCCTAAACTAATTTAAGCATGCTTTCAAATGAAATAAACAAAACATTCTCTAAAACTATCATGCATGTTATCGAATTGTATAAAAGTAACTAAAATAAAAAAGATGACAAAAGAACACCTAAAGATTATAGAAAAAAGAAATAATAATAAAAAAAAGTTTACAAAAGAAAGCTAAAATTAAAAAAAAGGGTTATCTAAACATGCTTTCAGCATATCTCTTGCTTGATCAGTTCTTTATATATTTTTTGCTTGTCTTTTTCTTTTCAGGCTGGCCATTACATCAGAGGCTTCGGAGGATCTGCCTCCGGGGAGGTGTTGAAGTGGTATGATGCCCTCCCTGCTCCTAGCCGGGCTTATATTGATGCCTCTGGCTTTGCTCAGTTCATACCCTTATTGGGTAGGACGAACGTTAACCGGATATGGCTGACAGCTCTGGCTGAGCGGTGGTAGGATACCACCAACACCTTCCATTTCACCACGTTTGAGGCTACTTTGACACCTTTGGACTTTTCACTGATCACTGGCATCCGAGTCGGCGGTGCCTCTATTCCATTCGATCCATCCGTCGCTCGCTCTACCGATGCATTGATGTATTTGCTCAAAGCTGTACTAGCACAGATGGACAGAGACCGTGTCAGATATACATGGTTCTTTGAGCGCTTCAAATACTTCCATTGCTTCAAGCCCCGCCACTTCGAGTGGGTCGCTCGAGGCTTTTTTTTATGTATATGTTCGGTACGTCCTTGTTCGAACACCGTTCATTTACATTACTTAGGTGTCCTCGCTCGTCTTGATCGGGTTGCTGCTTACGACTGGGGAGGAGCTGCTCTCGCCACCCTCTATGGCGTTATGAGGACTCTGACCTGGTTCCCCCAGGAGCTCAGCATATGGGGATACTGGAGGGTTTGGGAGGTATGATTTAATTTTTGCACTTTTCCATTCATTTATTTATCATCCATCTTCTGCTTGCTGACATCTTTTTTCTACAGTTGTGGACCTATGAGTTCCTCGGGCTTTATATCCCAGCGAACTCCTCAGCAGACCCTTCAGTCATTCCCCGTGCAGCCCGGTGGTCCCGATGGCTGAAGGGGAAGAAAGCTAGGGGAAGGATATTGACTGCTTCCGAGTATCGCTAGACCGGATGACCCCTGACCAGGTATCATTTTACTGTTTACTATACTGTAACCTGTTCACTGCACTATACTGTTTCTGTTCACACGGATTACTGCACACTGATTATCATATCGTACTGCATTCACTGCTCACTGTTCATTTCATTGCACTATACATTGAATTGTTGCAGGTCTACTGGGATGTCTGGTGGGGAGTGAAGGATCGGGCTGATGTAGATGTGATGGGCAGCCGAGACCTCACCTCGAGGCGGATCCTGTTGAAGGGTTCATTTGGTCGGGAGTACTGTCTCAAAGAACGAGTGGTCTGCCAGTCGCTCGGCCTTGATCACTTCAGGATACCAATGGTCCCTCCAGTCCGTATGCACCGGACCGATCTCCTAGGCCACGTCGATCTCCTCTTGGAGATGGTGGGGACTCACACCTCGGAGCTGCTTGTACTGGAGGGTGACTACATAGCCTGGGCCCGGGCACATTTACTGGGACCACTAGGACCCGACCCGGTTGCCTCTAGTGGCAGCAGGAGAGGATAGGCGCTGGAGGTTGCTGATGCCGGTGCTACTGGAGCTGCTACTGTTGGAGCTACTGCTACTGGTGATGCTGCTGGTGAGATGAGGGGCCTAGAGATTCCATGGGATGTCCAAACCGTAGCGTACGACTTCCCCTTTCCTCTGCCAGTCCCTGTTCCACCAGCGTTGGAGTTCAAGGCTAACATCGGCCAGGTTTATCTTTTACCTTTCCTTCAATTACTTACCATTTTTACTTGTCTAGTTTTCTTGAACTGTTCCCTTTTATTCTTTGCAGATTGACCAGGCTTGGCTAGACCGTACGATGCTGATGGTCACCAGCCTGAGAGCACTAGTCTGGCAGATGGATGCCACAATGCAAACAACCAGCGTTCCTTTCACGCCAGTGGCCATTGTGAGTATTCTCGCACCCCCCTTTTAACTTTTTTTCACTTTTTTTATACTCGGTTCTGATCCTTGTTTTCTTTTAACAGCCTCCAGTACCAGCTATCGGCATAGTACCACCACAGTCTCCGGTTAGGCCTCCTGCTCCATCCCCGGCTCCAGCTCGTGATCGTGGCTCCTGGGCATCTTCTCAGGCTCGCTCCAATGGATCTGTCTCTTCTGTTAGGCGTCGCTCCAGAGCAATATCTTCTTCCTCTAGCAGCGATGGTGATGGTAGTGACGACATTGAGAGGCTCTTCAAGAATGTCAGCTCGGACGAGGCCGATCCTTCCTCTCGCTGGGTTCGCTCGAGGCACCATTGAGAGAGAGAGAGAGAGAGTCCCCCCAGTTTCATTTATTTTATGATACATTTATTTTAGTGGGCCTGCGTGCCCCAGTTTATTGTTTATTAGGCCTGGGTACCCTGATTATATTTTGATACATTTTACCACTTTCTGATGCATTTTGGGCCTTTGTGCCATTTATTGCTTCATATTTATCTGCTGTATAATTCTCCTTTATCTGCTGCTCAAACTGTCATGGATGCATAATACAAATGTTAAAATTTACACATAATGCAAAAACCATAAACTGACACATGCCCACCACCTTTTTAACATTGCGGTCGCCACGATACAACATGGCAGTTGCCACATCCAACCTGTCGGTCGCCTAGTTAAATGAGTGATGTCACTGTACGATGCCCTTTTAAGTTGGCGATGGCCCACTCCAAGGTGGCGGTTGCCACATTGATTGTATTTTTTGCTGTTTTCTTGATCTCCAGCCTTTCCATGCTTTATAAATACATCCCTAGAGGCCCCATTTTCTATTATTCTCACTCAGATGGCTAATCCCCTTTCTGCATAGGTTGAGGCATTCTCCCATATTAAGCATTTAAACTTTGTGCCTTTCGGTATCAACTCCTTATTTTCTCTCATGGCCATAAAGGCTGACGGACCTTTATTAGAAGCTGCTGCTCGACTATGGGATCTACAGTCCTATGTCTTTCGATTTGGCCTCAAAGAGCTATGTCCCATAGTGGAGGAGTTTGCTGCTATTTTGGACCTAACTCCGCGAAGCTCTGTTGTTGTTCACACGCTCTTCCTTTCGGTCCGGCAGCAAGTGATGCAACTCTGTGGCCTGTCTAGGATGGAAACTTCTCTTCTGACATCGGGTGACTGCCTTGACATTCCATGGCTCATTAAGAGATTCCGTCCCACCGGCAACCATAGCGATCTCGACTTTCAGCTGCGTCGTCATTACGCCCTTTGTTTCTGTCTTCTTTCCCAATATCTCCTCATCCCTCTTGACGGACGAGTTAGTTGCGCACTGGTTGATATTGCGAGTCAGATGTGGATGGGGAAGGACTTTGTGCCACTTGCCTTAGTCGAGACACTACTGGGCCTAGATGATGTTCATCGTGGTGAGACCACTACTTTTTATGGCGGCCCCTTGCTTCTTCAGGTAAGCTCAAACCTTTCTCGTTATCAGACTTCTGCCATACTGCAAAGCTTTTCTCCTATTGTTCTAACTTTTGCCACAGATCTGGCTAATGGAAAAAGTGAATCTTGTGCAAAAACCACTTACTGATAGACATAGTGTCACAGCTTTCCTTTATTTCCCTTACTACCAGATATGCAGCATCGAGGTATCCTGGCAACAATACCTCTCTTCCCTGATTGGCCCAAATATCACCTGACAGTGCCCCTGGTGGCGGATCCCTGCAATGACTTTGACTACCATGGATCACCCTGGTGTTCTGCTGATTGGTCTGCGTTAGACTACTTTCTATTATTTCTATCAAATCATGTGGTAGTTCGGTCATAGTCAGGTCATCCCTCACAAAATTCGAGGCCATTTGTTTTCATCTGCACTACGGGCCCCATTTCTAGCACTGTATCAAGATGCCTGGCCGTCTCGTCTACGAATAGAGATGCAGAAGTTGTAGTGTCCCGATCTTTCTACCGAGTACAAGACATGGCTGATGCAGGATAGGGAGAAGAAAAACAAAGACGAAGGAAAACAAGCAGTAAAGAGGAGGAAGATTTGAGGACTTCTGCTTTGTTTTAAAGATTTCATAGCTTTCCTTTTTATTTTGTTTGTAGAGTTTGGGACTTGCGCGCCCTCCCTTTTATTTTCAAAACTTTGTAATTCAAAACTAAAGTAATGAAAAGAAGGTTCAAAATTATCTAAAGTTTTTCAATTTTTGCAACTAAATGACTTTATTATCAAAATTTAGAAATAAATTTGCATTGGTCTTACTCAGATTCAAAAAATAGTTAAAAAATAAAGAATGTGGCCGGACTTTTTAAAAAAAGCTGCCTACGTATCCCAAAAAGATAGAATCAGGCCATAATGCAGTTCGAGCTCGGTTTATACTCGGGTATTGACGCTCTCCTTTTGTGATGCCCTAACTTTTGCCAAGGTCACCCTTTTGGATTTTCAACCTTGCGGGCTGCTCTAACTTTTGCCTGAGTTGCCTTTTCGATTTTCAACTTAGCGAGCTTTTATTTTCTCTTTATTTTTACCTCAAGAATAGTATTTTTTTGAGCTGATCGAGGTTTACTGAAGTGGAGAACACATTGCCATCCAAATCTATAATAATGACTACACCATCGGTCATAATGGTTTTGATTAGAAATGGTCCGAACCAGTTCGGCTTGAACTTGCCTCTTGGTTCGAAGACAGGGGCCCTAATTTCTTTAAGAGCCTAGTCCCTTTCTCTGAGATCTTGGGTCTTGACCTTCTTATTGAATCCTCAAGCTATCCTCCTTTGGTATCCTTGTACATGAAACAGGGCTTGCAGCCTCCTTTCATCAAACAAGAGCAATTCTTCCATCCAGTTCCTCTGCCATTCTACTTCTGAAATACTGGCTTTGGCTACTCTTAGTGAAGGGATTTCCACCTCAATGGGAAGCACGGCTTCCATCCCATACACTAAAGAGTATGGTGTAGTTCCTGTTGAAGTTCTGATCGACGTCCTGTATCCCCAAAGTGCAAATGGTAGATGTTCTAGCCAATCCTTGTGAGAGTTGATTATCTTTTGAAAAATCTTCTTGACATTCTTGTTTGTTGCCTCAACTACTCCATTGGTCTGCGGCTGATATGGTGAGAACTTGTGGGCTACTATCCGGTATTCTTCGAAAAGATCCAAGACCTCTCCTTGGAAATGCGAGCCATTATCCGAGAAAACCTCGTGTGGAACCCCGTACCGACAGATGATGTTTCGCTTGATGAACTTAGCAACATGAGAGGCTTTTAATACTGAGTAGGAGGCTGCTTCCACCCACTTGGTAATGTAGTCAATGGCCACTAAAATGAATTCGTGCCCATTTGATGCCTTCGGTGTTACTCTGCCGATCACATCGATGCCCCATACTGAGAACGGCCATGGTGACGCCAGGTTATACAGCTGAGATGGGGGAACGTGCATAAGGTTTGCATGAATCTGACACTTATAACACCTCTACACGAACTGTATACAGCCTGTCTCTATTGTCATCTAAAAATATCCTTGTCGTAAGATCTTTTTGGCTAACATGTTGCCACTCATGTGAGGCCCATAGACCCCTGTGTGTATCCCCTTCATCAGCTCTTAGCCTTCTTCAATGCTGACATAGCTTATTGACCCCAGGATGTCCTCGTTTGTATAGTCTTCCACCGCAAATGAAAAACTGTGCAGATAGTCTTTGTATTGCTCTTTTGTCCTTCTTGCTGGAAAACTTAGGATATTCTCCCTTCTCTGCGAAGTTTTAAATGTCAAAATACCACGGTAGTTCATCGGTGCTCTTCTCGATTGCGGCCGTCATCTTGTATGCCAGCTTTCTTTTCTGTTCAATTATCAAAGGCCACATTCGGACCCCGGATGGTATGTCAATCATGGATGCTAAGGTGGCCAGGGCGTCGGCGAACTTATTCTGCAGTCTTGGAACATGGGTAAAGATCACTGATTCAAAACATGGTATTAGCTTCTCCAGCTCTTGATGATAGAGAATCAAGGTTTGGTCCCTGACCTTCCATTCTCCTCTTACTTGTGAAACTACCAGTGCCGAATCTCTGATGACTTCCATCTTCCTTGTCCCTAATTCTAAGACTGCCTCCAATCCATCTAAACATGCTTCGTACTGAGCTTGATTGTTGGTAACCTCAAAATTGAGTTTCAAGGACAAGGGGACGTGTGATTCGTCAGGAGTGATAAGAAGGACTCCTATTCCATAGCCATATTGATTGGATGCGCCATCAAAATATAGAGTCAGCTTGTCATCCCCGACTTTCATCAGGTGTTCATCAGGAAACTGGAACTCTATGTCTTCACCTCCCTCAACTGGTTGGTCGACTAGGAATTATGCCACTGCTCTACGCTTGACTGACTTCCGGGTGACATATTTAAGGTTAAATTCTGATAACAACAATAGCCATCGAGCCAACCTTCCTGTTAGTGCCAGCTTTTCGAACAGGTACTTCAACGGGTCCATTCGGGAGATGATATTCACTGTGAAAGGCAGCATGTAATGCCTCAGTTTTTGGAAGGCCCAAACCAAAGCTCAGCATATCTTTTCCAGTGGTGTGTATCGTATTTCTGACCCTGTCATCTTTTTGCTCAAGTAGTAGACCGCCTTTTTGACTCCAGTTTCTTCTTCTTGTGCCAACATACATCCTATAGCTGAGTCAGTCACTGACAAATAGAGGATCAATGGCTTATCAAGTTCGGGAGGAGCTAGAACAGGTGGATTTTGCAAGTATTGGTGCACGGCATCGAAGGCGTCTTGGTATTTCTGATCCCATTCGAACTCGACTCCTTTCTTCAGCAGATGGAAGAGTGGCTCACAAGTAATTGTCAGTTTTACGATGAATCAACTGATGAACTGTATCTTACCCAGAAAGCCCCTGACTTTTCGCTCGATCTTCGAAGGAGACATTTCTAAAATTGCTTTGTTCTTTGAAGGATTAACTTCAATGCCTCGTTGAGTGATCATAAACCCAAGCATCTTTCCGGTGGTAACCCCGAAGGCACACTTCTGTGGGTTGAGCCGCATCATGTACTTTCGAATCTTTTTGAAGAACTTTCGCAGTACTACAATGTGGTCATCCCGATCATTGGACTTGACTATCATATCATCCACATACACTTCAACCTCCTTATGTATCAAGCCATATAGAAAAGTAGTAGCAGCCCTCTGATAGGTTGCCCCTGCATTCTTCAGCCCAAATGGCATCACATGTAACAATAGGTGCCCTAGGGTGTAGTGAACGTCGCCTTTCCTCTGTCCTTAGGATCCATCAGAATCTAGTTGTACCCGAAGAAGCCATCCATGAATGACAACAAGGCATGCCCCGTTGTACTGTCTACCAAAACATCAATGTGTGGTAGTGGAAAGTCGTCTTTCGGGCTAGCTTTGTTGAGATCCCAAAAATCTACGCAGATCCAGATGCATCTGTCTTTCTTCAGCATTGCAACAATATTGGCCACCCACTTTGGATACTTGGTTACCATCAGGAATCCAGCGTTGATCTATTTGCAAACTTCTTCTTTGATCTTCAGAGCCCATTCTGGCCGGATCCGTCTCAACTTTTGTTTGATCAATTTAGCATCAGGGTACAAGGGGATATGTTGTTGGACAGTGTCAGGATCAATTTCGGGCATATCCTCGTAAGACCATGCAAATACATCTTTGAATTCTTTTAATAAAGTTATTAATTGTTCATGTTCAACTAAGGATAAAGAAGAACCAATTTGTACATTTTGTGGGTCAGTTTTATAACCCAGATTTATTGACAAAGTTTCTTCAATTATTGGTTGGGCACGCATTTCTTCTTCTATTTTTATTAAAAGTTTTATTTCTTCGGGGATATCCCCGTTGAATTCAAAATTGTCGGAAAGCGTATGAATTAAATCAAACAATGCAGAGTAATTGAAAATTTTGTTCATTTCATTAAAAGTAGACCGGATTACAAACTCAAAAGCATAAACAGGGGGAGGTGCACAAATAGACGTGCCCTCGACCACAGACTCTGACTTGAACTTGAACTCAGGACAGACAACCTACACATCACAAGACTCTAAGGTCCAGTTCTTCACTTTCTTTGCAATCACATTGACAATGAGCTTGGTGCAGTCGGTTGGTGCGCTGAAGCCCATCATGAAACAATCTGGGTCAGTTACGTGCAGTTGTGCCATCTTTTCATTGAACAACACCCCATGTCGATTCCATCAAGCTTGTCTACCCAATCTTTCTCTTGGATTTTCTTTCCTTCCTCTTCCCCTTTCACCATTTTCTCTTCTTTCGTGTCGGATAGTTGATGACCGAAGAAGATTTCCAGCCCTGGCAACTTCTGGTTGATTTCTTCATCGATCCATGGCTCCAAGAAGCCACGGTACCGAAAATTTTCTCCCTCTTTGATAAAATACCTATTGAGTGTTCCTGAATAGTTAGCCTTCCGTCCCCTTTTAGGCCCTTCTAAATCTTCTTCCGTCAGTTTATATCCAAGACCGAAACGGCAAGAAGCTAGCAATACCTGGACATGTTCGAAAATTCGTTACTACTTACACCCTAACCCCATGCCCGGGAAGTAGGACATTTGTCTCATCATTGTAATTGCTCTTGGGTTGATGTACATCTTTTCTTCATTCAATAGCATTTGCACAGCCTGCGCTTCGTCGAATTGGAAGCCACTTAGCGACTCATCCCCTTCGCAATGCTGAAGATCCAAGAGAGTCGAGCCTTCTTCTCTTGGGGGTTGAATACTGTCTTCTCTATGGATGGTCAGAACTGCCCCATTCTTTGTTAGTTTCAGCTTTTGGTGAAAAGTTTATGGCACTGCCTGGACGTTTGGGTCATGCAGCCATGGCCTGCTTAACACAGGTTGAAAGAAGCTGGTACATTTAGTACGTGGAACTCAATCGTTGTCTCCAGAGGCCCTATTGATAACACGAATGATACCAGGCCCCGAACATCTCTCCTTGTGTTATCGTAGGCCCGGACTCCTTGATTACTAGGTGTGAAATGTTCCATCTTTAGTCCCAAGCAAACTGCTATTCTAAGCGAATAGACATTTAACGCGGACCCATTATCAATAAGAGTCATCGAGACCCACTTTTCCAAGCATTTAACGGTTATATGCAGGGGTTTGTTATGATTCTTTCCTTCAACTAGCAGATCCTTATCAGAAAAGGAAATAACTTTTGGCTCTGCAGCCAGCAGAATGAGCCCAACGAGTTGCTCTGGGGCTGCATCTATCGAAACACTGGCTTTTTTTAGGACCTTCAGCACAGCTTATCTATGTTTATGTGAGGCCATCAATAAGCGCCAAATGCTGACATTGGCCTGCGTCTTTTTAAGCAGCTTCAGCACAGCGTCATCCTCTTCTTCTTGTTCTTTCTCTTTCCCTTTCCAGCTTGACTGCCCATTTTCCAACTGAGTCAGCTTAAAATGCCGTCCACACCTGTTAGATGTTCCACATCATCCTCGGGATCCCACAATCTTGGTATCATACTTTCGGTCTATCATACTTCATCTATGCACAGAGGGCTTTCAAATGCCCACAGATCATCTAACTCGCCAACCACTGCTCTTCCTCTTCTTTCCTCATCATCCTCAATAACCTACGTGTTATCGACCTCTTCCTAGATGTCTTCTTCGATGTACTCCACGTGTTGTTCTCAAGCAGCCCAAAAGTCAGCCCACTCAGCCCCATCTAATTTAAGCACAACCCTTACTAACCAATAGGATTGCATCTCATTGACATATACCTCTTCCTCAAAAAGTCGGGAAAGAGTAATGCCATCAAGCACGTGGCCAAACCCATAAGGTCGTGCCGGATAATCTAGCGGCCAGTCGTCTTTCTTATTGCGTTCTTCTTCTTCTTATTGGTTAGCTTGAATTATCGCTTAATATCCTTCTGAAGCATTATCATTCCACTCCTCCATCATATTCCAGCCATTTTCGTTCATAATCAGTGAACAAACTGTCTGATCTTCGATAGCTGAAGCATGAGGGCATGGCAGACACACTGAATAGATATACTAACACGGATCTTTTGGCTGTTCCAGAGTTATGCAGTTTACCCCAGACTGCTTGGCATGGTTTGGCAAGGGTTGGTCATGACATTCAGCTTTAGAGTGGCAGATGGTAGGGGAATCACCTGGTTATCAATAAGATCCGGGATCTCATGTTGGAGCCCCATACACTTATCAGTCAGATGTCCGTGGCCCTGGTGATAAGTGCAATACTGCGAAGCATTTTATCTCAGGGGGAGAGGATCAAGCACTGGCATGGGATCCAATAACTTAATGAGCCCTTTCTCTACAAGTCGATTTAGGGCAGTAGTTAGTGAAATGTTAAGGGGACTTAATTACCCAAAAAAAAAAGTTAAGGGGAGTGAAGACTCTCCTTGGCCATTGTTGTGCCTGTTGACTGTTGCTTGCCTATTGATTGTGGCCTGATTGCTGGGTAGAGGAAGAAGGGGTCAGGAGGTTTACCTCGTTCAAACGTGACACGAGGCTGGTAACAGCAGACTGATTCTAGTTGTTTGCAAGGAAGGTCCTTCTCGATTTTTGGCTGGGTTCTATTTTTTCAATATCTCCAGACTAAATGGTGACTTCGATCTGCACCCCAGCGTCAAATAGCTGCTCAAAGGTAGAGAGTGGCTGTGTGATAAGGTAACGCTTTGGAGGGGACTATAGATTTTTCACCACCATTCTCACTTGTTCTTTCTCAGTGGGTCGGTTCGTCATCTTGGTGGCTTTGCCTCTCCACCAGGTCAGGAAATCAACAAATGATTCCCGATTCTCCTGGTGAGTTGTTTCTAGCTCTCGGGTGGTTATATCTAGCTGGACGTTATAGCTATATTAACTGATGAATGTAGTGGCTATATCTTCTCAAGTTCTAGTCACTTTTTTTTTTGGATAATTACCACCGATCACTTTATGGGGCAACACAAAGGTGGTTCCTCTCTTTGGGGGAATAATTGGGCCTTGAGCTGATCGTCAATCTCCATGGGGGAGAGACTTCCAACGTACATTCTTAGATGAATTCAAGGATCTCCAGTGCCATCAAACTTTTTCATCTCTGGCATTTTGAATTTTTTGGGCAGTTTGGCATCTGGTAATAAATATAAACCGCCCACATCCAGCATGTACTCTTCCACTCCCTTCGCTTATCTTAGCACCTTCTCTATTCATTCGATCTTCTCCGTCAGCGCAAACTCCCTAGACTGGGTAGTAATTTCTTCCTCCACCACCATCGGACGGTGGACCTGAGGTGGCACAACAACTTGCGGTGCCTCCTATCCTTGGTTATCGTCCCAGAAGTCTTCACCGTTCTCGTTTATATCTTTCGGCTGTCTGTTGGCACCTGGATCTTCCAAATTTGTGCCTGACATTAGTTTTGAGCTTGGGTCTGCTGCTCCACAGCTCTTTATGTCTCAATAATAGCTCTCATCAGAGTAAAGATGTTAACTTCATTCCCAACCATTTTTGATGACTCAGTTGGCTATCCAGATATTCTATAGAGTCTTCCTGACCCTGATCTTCCCCAAACGCATGCCGACTGTAATCTTCCCAACTCAATGATCTAGACCTGAAAAAAACCTGGATCCCAAAAGCAAAATAACCAGTATCAAACTCCTTTCAGACAAGAATTCTGACGACAGATAGTAAACATTCCAGATACCCGAAATAGCAAATCATAAGCAGATAATCACGAAAGCTGAAACAATGCCCCTGCCGGGCCCATACTGGCAGCATAACAACAGGATATACAAAAACCCGTGGTAAAGGCTAGGGAGATGCTTAACCAGATTCTAGAGGGAAGGTTCATCTAAACAGAGAAACGGGCAGCATTCCGACAAGAAAACAGTTCTAACTCTCAAGAGACCAGTTCGATCTAGTATAACGGTAGAGAAATAGAACTAGTTCACATGGGTATAACAAAGGTTCGAAGAATAGCGAGTCTAAACAAAAGCGGGGGAGAAACCAACAATCCGGGAAGAACCCAGAAGAGAGAAAAACTATCCTAGAGGCTTCAAAACAAAGCACGGGTATGACCCTGGAAAGAAAACTACGGCGTAAAAACTAAACAAGGTAAAGAACAAAACCCAGGTAAAAACCAAAAGGCGAAAAACTAACCTAATCAAAGGATAACAGAAAATCTGGGCCGAGCCCAAAAAAGGAACTAGCCTAATTCGAACAAACAACCCTAACAATCGCAATCGAAACATACAATTAACAAAACACATAATCCTACTAGGGTTAGCAGCACCTAATAGAGGGTTCTAAGCTATTATATGCAAAAGGCTAATTTTGGTCAATCGAACAGGGTACTTTCTGAATAGAACCAGGTATATACATGCCATGCCTGGAGTGGTGCAGGACATGGTCAAACGATACGCCCGAACTCTTTTACTGCACCTATGAAACTGTACAGTCAGTAAGGCTTGCCTGCCTTCCCAATAATCTCCGAACGGATAAATGATCGGGGCATCGGGTCAACCAGGCAGGGGGTGTGAAGAACAATGCACATGCATGCGAGAATGAAAATGAGAAATCCGTATTAAGAACCAATGATATTTACAAGTCTAACCCTCTTATTTGATTTTATAAATCGATCCCCAACGGAGTCGCTAGAAAATACTGTGGCATTGGAATTTTGGGATTTTTGAAATAGTCAAAAATAAGAGAATTCAAAAGATATTTAGAAAAATATTTTAACACCTTGAAAGCCCAAATTTTGAAAATCCTTTTTTTGTTGAAAATAGAGTCGACACTTAGTTTTTGAGAAAAACTAAGAAAAATAAAAATAGTTACTGATTTTTAAAACGTTTAACCAGAGCAAAAGGGTTCGGGAGCTAAGGTACGAATCGAAAAAAGTGTTAGGCGCCCCGTTCGCCCATTCGTAAGGTTGGCCTCTACTAATCATTATTGGTTCTTTAATAAGATTTCTCAAATGCATGCAAATAAAGAAAGTGGGAGTAAAGAGAGAACATCTAAAATCAATTATGAAAAATACATAACATATATATATATATAAAAAGTCAAATAAAACAAATAAAGAAATAAAAAAAATCCAAGTCCTACAGCATGTAATTCTAACTAAATGATATATGGAGCACTCCCACATGCAATATTTGTTAAAACAACTTAAACTAACATGATTCAAATAAAAGAACAAAAATATGCTAAAAATAGATATGAACTTTGCTAATAATATTATCAAAATCCTAAACTAATCTAAACATGCTTTCAAATGAAATAAACAAAATATTCTCTAAAACTATCATGCATGTTATCAAATTGAATAAAAGTAACAAAAATAAAAAAGATGACAAAAGAACACCAAAAGATTAAAGAAAAAAAAATAAAAATAAAAGTTTACAAAAGAAAGCTAAAATGAAAAAAAAGTTAGAAAGTGCTATTAAACTAAAGAAAATCTAACTATTTATTTTATATATTTTTTTAAATGAAACAAAACAGAAGAAAAGAAAAAGAAAATATAGAGAATTAAACTACTATAATAAGATAAAATTTACACTAATGTTTAAAGATAAAAATTAACTTAAAAGTTTTTTTATAATTTTTAAATTTAATAAAATGAAAGAAAAGTACTATAAAAAAAAAGAATATAATGCTAACATTAAATTAAAAAAAAAGGACAAAAGAACAAAAAAAAAACTAATCAACAAAAGAGAAAGAAAGAAACGAGAATGAAACATTATAAGAAAATTAAAGTTAGTAATAAGAGGAAAAAGAAAAGAAAAAGAAATGCTAGAAAAGGAAATTAAACTTATATTACAAAAAAAAAAAAAGTACTAGAACATCAAACTAATATTAATAAAGAAACGATAAACTAATTAAAAAAAAATAGGTACAACTATTTAATTCGAATGTGAATATAGTATTGGCAACTACATTCACATAAATGTAAGTGTATTATTATAACAATTAACAACATTAATAAGTTGTAATTGGCAAAGATGTTAGCACTAATTGATGAGATAAAGAAGAAAATAATGTGCCGGGTGTGAATGTGCAACAAAAGTAAACAAACTAAATAAACAAAATGGGATTGAAATTATAACATGACTTTAACTAATTTACTCAAAATAAGCACATTACTTATAAGCTAAATGAAATCTAGTGATTAAAACAACTACCTAAATAATGTAAGAAATAATGTAAATGAAACAATTAAAGTAACCCGGTTACTCTAAAAAGGTAGGGAATAGAGCTAGAAGAACTGGGGATCCAACAAAGTACTTGGATCACTAAGGAATCCTCAAGTCGGGGAATGGTGCTAATGATCCAATCCTCAATATCCAAGTTAGGGAGTCAGAGGCTCGGCTCTCGGTACTTCAGCAGGGTTTCAGCGTCGGGGCTCGGGATTACTCGGTGACTCGGCAGAGCTTCTCTCACTAAACCTCTCTCTAAAATTCTCTCCTGAAAATGTACACTGGGGTACGGCATTTATAGAATTCTTCAACCAATGAGATGCTGCCACGTCCTTCCTTAGTTTTAGAAAGGAGAATATATATTCTTATCACTATCTTTGATATATGTAGTAATATATCACAAGGTGGCTTTTAATATAAAAAGAAAACCTAAAACCCTAATCCATACAACCAAGCCGCCAACCCCTCTCTCTTTTGGCAAATTGATTTTTGCTTTTTGGAGACAAGTGTGAGAAGAAACCGAAGAGGAGAAAAAGACT
>JAUMHN010038833.1:0-28580 GCA_032360265.1 Heliamphora ciliata | reverse complement strand
AAGAATCAAAACTTTGATTTGAGCTCCAAAAATACTCCACCGAGAGAAGAATAAGAGAAGGTGGCGTCGACGGGGGGGAGCCCCTTTTTTGTGCTTTGACTTTCTTTTTCTCTTAAAGCTTCCAATTTAGTGTCTAGACTCACAAATTCAGGATTCAATGGAAGAAAATAAGTAAAGATGAAGAGAAAAATGGCACCGAACTGGGGAATGAAGAAGAAAGTTGGCGTCGGCAGCGGATGGGTCTGGGGCTCCTTTGTTTTATCTCAAATCTTCTAGATTATCTTTCGTGGAGGCAAGAAATAGAAGAAGCCGAGAGCAGGAAGGGGAAGATACCCGGGGGGGTGTTGTTCTGATCAAATCTCCATGAGAGAACGAGAGAAAAAAGGAGAGGAGGAAGAGAAAACAGTCGTGTCAGGTGAGTGATGGGTCCTCTTTTATGTTTGCCTGAATTTAATTGTTGTCTTCTTGCTACAACTTTCTAGAACCCTCCTCTTAGCCTCATCTTCAAGAAGTTTCAGGAAAACAAAATCTAGAGAAAAGGCAGGGAAGAGAATAATGCCGACGGGTCTAGAAAATGTTAAGAGCCTGTGGGTCTTTTATTGCTTTAGACCCCTTTCTCTTAAGCTTTTTCGAGAACTTTTCCTATTAAACCCACACCGACACACTTATTCCTAATTTTAATATTTATCTCATTCCTTTATCAAGATTCTTTATTTAATATTCTTAATTTTATTAAAATTTTATACAGCAAGAATTAATATTTTTTTGTCATTCCCAGAATTTATCATAAATTATTATTCAAATGTTCCAACACACACACCAACCATATATAACATGAATTATTTATTATTAGAAACCAAGTCCGACTATTTAATTATGCTAAAATAAAATAAGAGCATACCGGGTCACTACAACTGCAGCTATCTGGTCAGGATCAGCTTCTATCCCCCTTCTACTGATCAGGTGCCTTAGAAACTTGCCCGATTGTGCTCCAAACGGACACTTTGACGCATTGAGCCTCAGTTTGTAGGTTTTCAGTACGTCTAACACGCTGCTCAAGTCGGCCAAATGATCTTGCTCTTCCTCAGTCTTTACCACCATATCATCTATGTAAACTTCAATATTCCGACCTAGCATTTGTTAGAATATTTTGGTTACCAACCTCTGATAAGTTGCCCCAGCATTCTTTAAGCCGAATGGCATAACCTTGTAGCAATACAATCCCCTGGGGGTGATAAAACTGGTCTTCTCCTGGTCCTCCGAGCTCAAAGCAATTTGGTGGTAGCCCTTATAGGCATCCAAAAAATTCATGGTTCCGTGCCCGGTTGCCGAGTCCACGAGCTGATCAATTTTGGGAAGTGGGAAGGAGTCTTTGGGGCAGGATTTGTTCAGGTCAGTGAACTCAACACAGACCCTCCACTTCCCGTTTTTCTTCTTCACGACAACTTTGTTGGACAAGCACTGCGGGTGCTGCACCTCCCTTATCGCTCCTGCCTCGAGCATCTTTTCAACTTCCTCGGCAACGGCCTCTGCATGCTGAGCGGAAGACCTCCTCCCGCGTTGGACAATGGGCTTATGTGAAGGGTTGACATTCAGCTTATGCTGTATTACCTCGGGATCGATGCCTGGCATCTCATAGGGAGTCCAAGTGAAGACCTCCACATTTGGCCTAAGGAAGTTGATCAGGTCGGTCTCATCTTGCTCGGCCATATAGGTGCCGAGTAAGAAAAATCAATCAGGATCATCCTCATTCAGCTTAACCTTCTTCAGTGGCTCCACAACCTTTTCTGCTGGTGCCCTCCCAACGTCATCAAGGAGTGGCATGTCTTGGACTTCGATCACACACATCTACTCGTCGTTGGAGGAGCCTTCTTTTCCTTGAACGGCAGCCATAAAACATTGCCTGGCTGCTGCTTGATCTCCCCTGATGGACTCCACGCCGCTGGCAGTTAGGAATTTCAAGACCTGATGGTAGGGCGAAAGAATGGCCTTAAGCTGATGAAGCCAAGTCCTTCCCATTATAGCATTATATGGCGACGGGACGTCCACCACTAAGAATTCAATATTTTTGAGCTCGGAGCCTGCCATGACCGGCAGTGTGATCCTTCCCATTGGTAAGGTGGGCTGACCATTGAACCCGACCAACAGGGTATGACATTTCTGCAAGTCCCCTTTTATGAGCCCTAACTTGTAGAAGAGGTCGGCATACATTACCTCCGCCGAGCTCCCTTAATCGACTAGGATTCGCTTTACGTCATACCTCCCAATCCGGAGGGTTATGACAAGCGCGTCATTGTGGGATGTTCAACCCCTTCTAGGCCGGCGTCGGTGAACGTCAAGTCTCCTGCCAAGAACTCAATGCTTGGATACTTTCCTTTGCTCCGGCCACCCTGCTCGAGCTAGGTCTACATAATCTCGCGATGTGCCCTTTTCCTGCCTTGACCCCTTGCCTCATTCGTTGTCTCCGGCCCAGGGGCTGCATGAATAACGTTAATAACTCCCACTGGCTCATCCGCTCCTCTATCTTTCTCGGCCTTAGCATGTTGTTCAGCCCGGGTCTTCTCCTTGTCGATATACTACCCGAGGTTGCCTGCCTTCACCTGTTCTTCCAAGAACCTCTTAAAGGTCCGGCAGCGGTTTGTGTAGTGGTCGTGCTCTCTGTGGTAGGCGCAATGCTTCTTGCCGTCCCATTTGCTTGGGTCAGTGAACATTTTCGGCGGCCAGACGAACCATGGCTTGTCTTTGATCTGGTTAAGGAGCTTGTGAATGGGCTCCTTAAACACTATGTTCGCCACCTCGTACACCTTGTTTGGCCTCTGGCGCTCTTTTTCCTAATCCGGCTTCTTCTTGGCCCTCTTATTCTCCTTCTTCTCTGCTCGTTCCCTTCGGTGCTTCCCGGGCAGGGGCTTCATTGCTCACACCTCCAATGTCCTCCTCCACCTTAGAGTGCTGCTCGATCCTCAACATTAGCTCGGCCATGCTCTAAGCAGGCCTCTTGGTCAGCAAATGCCTCAACTTGTGTGTTTTCTCCAACCCGAGCTTAAAGGAGGCCACGGCGAGCTGCTCGTTGCATTCGTCTATATCATTGAAGGTCTCCCAGTATCGCCAAGCATATGACCTCAAGCTTTCGTTCTCGGCCTTCCTCAAGCCGAGCAGAGAATCGATTTCCTTGGGCTGACGGTTGTTTGTAATGAACCTCACTGCGAATAGTTCAGCGAGTTATCTCCAGCTTCCCATTGACCCAGCTGGAAGCTTGTCAAACCAACGAAAGGCCATCTCGCCCAAGCTGGATGGAAACATCCTGAACATTAGAGTATCATTCCCGCTCCAAAGTGCCATCATCTGCCTGTAATGTCGAATATGACCCATAGGGTCAGTCTTCCCATCGTAGAGATTGAATTTGGTGGTTTGGAACTTCCTAAGGGGATCTGCCCCCGTCCACCTCCCTTGTAAAAGGGGAGGCAGATATCTGCTCCAGGGCCCTCCGAGCTACGTCTTGAGCCGACCTCCCTATGGCCAGCTGTAGTCTCCCCTCGAGCTGGAGGTTCAACCATTGCTTGAGTTCTTCTTTCTCCTCCGCACGCCTTACTTCTTGTTCAGCCAGCCGTTTCTGCTCACTACGGCACTCGACTGGTTCATGGGTGTTGCTGGAGGTCTGTGTTTGCCCCTATCTATTCCTTTTGGAACCTGAGACGCAGCTTTTCTCAGGGTCCTCCACACGTCGGTCAGGTCGAGGCTCCCTCCTCCTCGAGCCATGGCTTGCTTGAGGACGAGCAACGCCTCTCCTCCGGTCACGGTCGGACCTTTCACGGTTGGCCTCCTCTCGTTCAGACCGAGCTCCTAGCGAGCGTTGGTTCATTTGAGCCCTCATCTCCTAGAGCTCTCGTTAGAGTCTGTCCAGCTGCTCGTCTCTTTTGTTCAGCTCGTCCTGATACCCCTCCAAGACTTGCTGCATGGTGAAACATGGGGGGTAGACTCCTGCAGAGGGTGTTGTGTCATTAGAGCCCCCAACCTAGGTTCGTTATCTCCTTTGGTTGAGTCTAGCTCCACCAACGTGAACTTCAGAATGCACAGAGCGTCCTCTTCCACGGTGAGTTGCATACAATGCTTCTGCGCGTGGTGCTCTTGGTTCTCTCAGCTCTTCAAGATCGTCGTTCCCCCAACTAGCCATGGAGGTGTTTGAGAACTTCCCACAGACGGCGCCAAATTGTAGAGGATCATGATTGGGATCTATTGGTCCCGTCCAAGCTGGCTGTGACGTCAGGGGTGAATGCCACGTGTTCGCCTGCACAAGAAATGGGTGAGATGCCCGCCGGTGGCTTTATACCGGTGGACCCTCCGATGATCAAGTCAGGCAAGGGATTTTAGAGAGAAGGAAGAACGTGAGAGAGAATTTTGACAGAGTTTTGGCTTAGTAAAGAGAGCATACATGTGTCTTCCAATTTGGTGGCTATTTATAGGGAAAAATATACTTGACCCGTCGGTGGAGTCCGATCCGACCCGAGCAGGTCGGGCTATACTTCCTCTCTCTGATCAATGCATAGCTATTAATGGTCTGATGGTGACTTATCAGTGCCATCATTGGATATCTCTGCAAGATCTTTCTGCAAATACATTTTCTCATGTCTAGATGTCCATCAGTATTCAGGCCTAGCTTGGGCTAAACTGCAGGCCTAATTTGGGCTAGGGCTAAGCCATCCTTATTTAACGATCTTACCCTTGAGTTGGCCCATTTATTAATGATCTCTCATCATCACATCACTTTTCTGATGTGTGTATCGCGGGAGATGATCTTCAATGTCATCCATCCAACTTGGCCCAAGGATCAAGCGTCTTGCCTTGCTCGGCTATGAATGCTGAGCATTCCTCATAATGGTGCCGAGCGCCATGTCTTCGGGATTTGGGAGCCAAACTCTCGTTGAGCTCGGGCCTTACGCCTCGAAGTCTCTAGAGCTTGGATACACCACCGTATAGCTCGGCCTATTGCCCGAGCTGATGTGGGCATGCCGAGAAACGTCCCGTGCTGATGTGGACTGCTGCGCTGTACGACCTTCCACATGTGCTCCGCGTGGCTTTGGTCGGAACTTGATTCCCCTCACATAACATAGCAGAGGTATCAAAATTATGCACCTAGTAAATTGATAGGAGCTTAAGGATTTGTTGGAAAATTTTAATTAAAAAATTAAATTTTATCAAAATTATTATTATTTGTTACAAGTTTAAATAGATTTTTTAATAGTCTATTTATATTTTAGCCGTTATAAAATAAATAGTAACCTATTTAATACTATATCAGGTATATAAATTAATTATCACTATCAGGATTATTCCTTTATAAATTCAATAGCGGTTATTTAATATTGAGTTTTCTAAATATATATAAGGTTTGCTAGCCGATAGCGGAAGAAAATTTTTTAGAGATGTTTGTGGTGATAGAAGAGTTTTGAGTTCTCTAATGAGAGCTGAAAAGACAAAATTTTCTACTACTATGTTGATTTCTTTTTATTTTATTATATTTTGTGAGAAAATTGGTTTGGGACTCTTTTATTATTAAAAAGATTGATAAGTAAAAATGCCTTAAAGAAAATTACTATAAAATTTAATTTTAAATATAATAAAAATACGAACTACACAAATAACATAAAGTTGATAAAAAAATACAAAGAGAAAATCAAAACAAATATAAAAATATAACTAGTGAAAAATGGTAAAAAAGGCAGTAAATAATTGCAGGTAGAAAAAATAGTACAAAAAGTAATTAATAGAATAACAAAAAGATAAGAACAACAGAACCAATTATATTCATAATAATATTACGTTTTCAAGAGTTGTTTACCTTTCAACTCTTTATTTATGTTTGCATCTTGAAGCAAAAATAAATTGAGAATGCATTAATACACTTAAAATCCTAAAACTAAGGAAAAAGATAGATAAGAAGAAATACCCAAAAAAATTTATGAAATCTAATTTTAAATATAACAAAATTATGAAGCACACAAAAAAATATAAAGTGGAAAAAAAATATAAAGCGACAACCAAAAAAATCAAAGAACTGTAATATGTGGAAAGAGGGTAAAAAAATCTTCTATTAAACATCTATTAATCTTACATGAGAAAACATTATTTTATAATAGTTTAATTTTTATAAGTCCATTTAAGCTCATCAATATAATCTGAACCGTTTATCTTATAGAGCACATTGAAAAAATTATTTATTTATAAAATTAAATTGATCGAATATATGTAGGTACATTGTCTTAAAACGTTTATTTTAATTGTATGTGTAATTTTAAGAATAAACAGTTTATTTTATTTACAATTAATATATTTAAATAATTTAATTATTAATACCTAATTAATTTAATTTTTCTCACAAATAATTTTCTCAACTAGTTCTTTAATAGGATCAGTATGCTCATCAAAATAAATTTAAAATATATCTACAACTATTATATATTAGCTTAAAATTTTAAAAAATAAAACTTCGAATACATTGAGCACATTAAGAGGATCATAATATAAGCCAATTCAAGCTCATTTTGATCGCAATGAGAAGATCATAATATGAATCAATTTAAGCCCATCTTGATAATTCGAACCATATCTTATAAGACCATATTAAAAAAATCATCCATTCATAAAGTTAAATTAATCAAATATTTGCATATGCACTATCTTATAACATTTACTTTAACAATATTTATAATTTTAAAAATAAATTATTTATTTTATTTTTAATAAATGTATTCAAATAATTTAATTACTAATACCCAATCAATTAATATCTTATCAACGGGTTCTATAATATAAACAACATGTTCATTAAAATAAACTTAAAATATATGCACAATAATTGAATATTAACTTGAAATTCACAGTACAAAACCCCAGCCTTTCTTCAGGCACCAAATGCAAAAATGAGAAGCATAATATTAAGATAAACATAATTACATAAAATACAATTAAAAATTCATTTTATTAAATAAAAATAATAACTTTATTCCAATCACTTGAGTTTATAATTACAAAATGTGCATTTTATTAATCTAACCAAAACTTTATTAACTTGATTAACCTTTAGTTAACAAGAAAGAGTAATTATAATATAATTTTGAGCTTCAAGAGCAGAACGATAATTTACAATAATTTGTAAAAGGACATGTATAGTAATGACAACTAACCAAATCTCAAGGAGATCAATGTATTTTGCCGTATGAGCTAACGTTAAAAAAATAAATAAATAAAATCACCAAAACAAAATTTTAGAAAATAGTTGTCCCAAACGCATGCATTATAAAGCCAACATAACAATACAAAATGCAGCCTAGGCAAGTTATATGCATAATTATGTGCTAACAAATCCATCAAATTACAGAGACAAACTTCCCACAAACATTTTATTTAAAATCTAACAATCACCACATCACATTATGTGGCCAAGTAGTAATTGGCCAAAGCCAACTACTTTAAAGCCACCAAAACATAAAGGTTAGAACAAACTGTGATGATTCCAAAATCTGTCCAAAAGGATAGCTATCAAGGGTAGCCTTTCAGAGGGTCAGCTGCTTTTCCAGATCTAGCATCACTACAGGCTTTTGCTATTGTTCTCTTCATGTCTTCATCCCCTTCCTCATACATATTCTGCCAAAAAAAACAAATGAAAAGAGTTTGAATTGAACAAGAAAAAAGACTAAGGCCACATTTGGTAACCTGACTTAAAATCAAGCCTTTTGCTTTAAGTAGCTTTAAACTAAATAAGGAACAAGTTCATTTGGTGTAATTTCAAAGTTCCTTTTAAGGCTAAAAACTTACTTAAGCTTTAACTGGCTTTAAGCCAAATATGCAATACAGTGCACGAAAGTTGTTATATACAAATATTTATTTATTTTTTTATTTTCACATAATTTTCATATTCAATATAGATCGTGGTTGATAGATCTCAAGAACTAAGTTCTAAAATTTTTTTTCATAAAAATGGTTGTATATAATAAAAAGTTATGACAATTTTAAGGTAGAGAGTTATTTTAGTTAATAAACAAAAAGGATAAAAAAACTATAAACTATTTAAGCAAACAGGTAATACGCCAAATTAGCCAACAAATAGCCAAGGCCTTTTTGTGGCTACAAGTCAAAAGGCAAAAAGTTGACATTAAGCCTAAACCCTAATGAGGCATCAAAAGGAAAAGGTGTAAAGAAATTTGTACCTTCATCAAGTCCATAATCCCTGCCATAGGGTCCCGATCCTTGTCCACATTTGGCTTCAGCTACAAATAAAACAAAAAAATAAAATTCAGTATATTATGAGCATAGTAATACAAATTTTGTCTAGAATCAGCTGGCTTCAGCAACAATTTATATTTAAAAGCTACTTAAGAACAGAACAATTATTTCATGCAAAAAATACAAATCTCTCATGGTTCATCCATCCTCCGTATGCAACAATTACCTTATTATCATCTTTGAAGTGCAAATCCAACCAGTTTCCCTTTGAAGCTTTAGGTAATGTGATGATAACCCTTGTGGGCTTAACCAACACCTTACACTTTTCAGGTACAATCTCCTTGTTCAATTTTGGTATCGCACAGCGATAGTTCTTTCCTTGTATGTCGTGGAATTTGATATCGATTGCCGTTGGTCTGAAAATAGTCACCATTTTTTCTTGGTCAACTCCTTCCAGGGAAACATATATCTGAAGAAAGAAATGAAGATTGAGAGCAACATTGCAACAGAAATATCGTGGGTATTATTGGGTTTTCACAAGAACATGCAACAAGCCAGTATAAGGGAAATATTCCTTACTGTAAAAATAATAAATTTACCAATTAAAGATAGCATAAACTGACAAGTCATATAACAAGATGCTTCTAAAATTCCCAAAGTATTTGTCAAGGCATTTGTAGGGATGGTCCTGATTATGTGCAGTGTCAAGGAGTTAAAGAGTGCTTTGGGACATCGGGCTTCGGAGCTCTTAAAGATTTGGAGTTGAAACAGTTTTGTGGATTGTTGTTGGCTTTGTTGTGTGGCTTTAGAAGTGTTGGATTGGGGGAAGAGATAATAGGAGGGGTATGGAGAATGGTAGATTTGATATTTCCTCCTTCATTAGGTTTTGACAGAAAGCTTGTGGGAGCATTTTCATGGAGTATTTGACCAACTTGGGCACCAATGGAGGTTGCATTTTTTGTGCGGACAACTACTCACAGAAAGAAGAGAACGAATGACAATCTCATTAGGAAACAAATTTTTCTGATGAATTGGTGTTGCATGCGAAACACAGGGGAAGGCCGTTTCTCCTCTCATTTATTGTTCTACTGCCAAATAGGTGGAGTAATATTTTTTCACGGTTAGGATAGCTTGGGTGCAACAAGGAGATCTGTTGTGTCTTAGACAGCCAAAGAGGTGGCAGGGTGAGAGTCAGTAGAGAAACGCTTGGCTGTTTACCCTATTATGTATAATGTGGATGATTTGGACTGAACAGAACAAAAGATCTTTCTACGGCATGACAGTGCCATTCTCAACTTTTAACTGTCGTTTTTCTAACACTTGGTATAGTTGGGTGTCAAGAAAGGCATCACTAAGTGTAGATTCCTTTGTTGACTTGTTAATTCCCTTTGCCTGTAATTAGAGCAATCCTTTTTGCGTGTTTGACACTTCTTTTAAGTTTATAGTTTTCATTGGTCTCACTTTGTAGTTGGGTAGCATCCATTACACCTTTACTTGTCAAAAAATAAATAAGGAAATAAAACTTCAGTCAGATAAAGTGCTCCACTTTAAATACTTCAAAACTGATTAAAATAGTGGTTAGCTTACCTTGACTTTGTCATTATCTTGATCCCAGCTGAAAGATGCAAGTGTGACATAGTTCAGTGTAGGATTAGAAACCACTTTTGAGGTAGGAATTGGAGTTGGTGTTGGGCTTGGAATTTGTTTCTGTGAGGCCAATATAGAAGCAGCAGCCTCTTCTGACAGCTGTATGAGGAAGATCAATAACAAACTAGTGGTTTAAACACAAGAAAGTATTACAAAGAACCTAAACAATATTCATCAGCATGGATTGAAACAGATTTAGTACCTTCCATAGTTCTACTATTACAAATGAGACAAACATTTATTACTCTTGTCATGATAACATGAAGCATAACAAAGAGAAATCAGTACTATTATCAGAAGGAGTTTGTCTTCCTTAGTAGCAATGTCCCTCTGGTCCGATCCTCCGCCAAAAATATCAATTATTGCATTCAGGAATCAATGATCAAATATTCATTAATTTGATAAGATAGGACACAAAATCCCATAAATTAACTTCAAGGAAATTTAAGAAGTCAATTTTGTGAATTTAGAATACCCTTGAATATGCTACCCATCTTAGCAACCATATGATCGTGCCTACACAGGGGATTGTTGAATGAAGTCCCACACAGTATAACTAATCCCTCATTATCGTTACAATAATCCAATCTCTACAAAAATAATCCTACAATCAAACGTGTCCTTAGGCTTCTGCCTCTAGAACTTGAAGTGACCATCACTTTCCATTCAATTGAAGATTATGCTCCCTTATCCCTGGAAACCAATACTCGTGCTCAGCATAACGAGTGTTCGAGAGAAGCAATAAAATGGCTCTCCTCAATGGCCTCAAGAAAGCTAACATTATATGGGAATGAGTTTCTCTTCATGCATCTTTCTTTGTTTTGATCATCTCACTTTGTGTTTACACCCAATTTGGATTTGAACAAATCACCTTATACTCTTCCTGCTTCAATACTATTAGGACACTATCTAATCCAACAATAGAAAAGGACACCCTCTCCCCCAAATACACCTACACCACCCTAGAACACAAAAAGAAAACAAACAAACAAACAAACAAAACAAAACAAAAGAAGAAAAAAGAAAAATATATATATGTTTGATGGTTTATAACATGATTCTTTATTTGCAAACTATATGCCAAACGCTGTCTACATACAAGGAAAAATTCACATCACAACACTGTCAAAAGCTAATTTAGCAACAACTCAAGGAGGAAGGGACAAGATAGAAAGGGGAAGGGTAGATTTGCATGCTTCTATGTTGCATTGTCTAAGCAAGTAATGCCTACCACGCAGAAATTCCATGATGAGGGGAATTGGGGGGGAGTGGAGTTGTGATGGCCGAAAATTTGGACCATCGTAAGGATGTAAATTATAACAATAGTAAAGACTGATAGATAAACATAAAGTATAGTATTATCATATAATAGTTATAGATCAGAGTATTGAAATTTAACAAGAAGGCAAATTCACCTGTTGCCAAATTACATTACATGCCCAAAATTTAAAGTTTCCAAAAGAAACAATCAAAAAGCCTGGGTACCTCGTACTCCTCGGGGATTTCTTCCTCTACGACATGATCAACAAAATTTACTAGTTCACTCACTATATTTAAGTACTTGCTGTAAGGCCACAGATGTGCATTGGGGTGTATTGGGTCCTACATCTAAAGGTTGTATAGGTATTTACTATATAGGTAGGACAAAATTAACCCAAAAAAAAAAAATTCTTGACTATTGTGAGTTTTTTAGGTTGCTTATGGTATTAAAGTTGACTCATGCACTCCCTTGCGTGGGCTTGAGAATGGTATGTTCTTGGCTAACAACGAGCTAAACTGGTATTGTGATCAAATCCAAGCCCCTCGCGTCAGGTAGGTGAAATTATTTAACAAACCTAATTAATGCCATAGTTATAAGAATCTTACGATTCAATATTCAGTTCACGATTTATACATATATCAATACGAATATATGAGTGAATCTATTTTGTTATAGTATCGTGATGAATCAAATCGTAACTTGATTCACTATTTACAATTCATGTAGTTCTTAAAATTATTAGATTCAACAAATTTCGAACTCCTTATTTATTCTTTTTTTTTTTTTTGAAAATACCTTAATACAACTATGCGTGTTTATTATGAAAATAAAAAACAAACATACATAATTTGTTACTCATTTAGTGATTAGAGGATTTAAGATGAACTAGGCAAATCAGATAAATTCTTAACTCATTTTCTTATTTATGTTTTAGGTAAGAAATCTCAAAATGCATCGTTTTAGGATGTTTAAGATAAAAATATCCTTATAAAAAAGGACGAAAATATCACTTTCGATAAATTATTTATTTTTATTTTAGTGAAACAAATTTAATTCAAAATAGTAGGAGTTTGATTATTAGACTCAACTGTTTCACATCTTTTCTAAACTTTTCTTTATTAGCAATATGCATACAAAATATGTTTTGCAGTGTTTTATCTTTAATCTCACTTCCCTTATTCTACTTTTTTTAGATTTCTTGGTCCATTTTTTTAATTCAAGAAAAGAACACATAATAACTTTCAAGAAAGCTTATGGTTAGTTGAATTTGAGCTAAAATCTCTTAATAATGCAGGTAAATGTCTTTTTAGATTATGAATTCATGCTTTTATTGTATAATTTATGTTAATGTCAACTTATTTTATTGTGTGCATATGAAATGCTTAAACATTATCTTTGTAGTTCATGTCAAATTGTAAAGATTCATGATTCACAAAACTTAAAATTTCAATTCATAATTCGATTCATGATTTGCCAACTTTGATCAATATTAATGTGTTAAATCTCATAACAAAAACTTGCACAAAGGAAAGTGATAACAAAAATTAGTAAGCTTTAGGGTTATAGAACAATATATGTGCCACTAATATACATGAACTTCCTCATACTAGAACAATCTTTCACGCTTACTATGTCCATAATGACTAAATAACATATTATATCTAACAATGGCTAAAGAGCGTATATTTTCTACCACGTGATGAGGGGTTTTTATGAAACTTGGAGAAGATGGATTGAATTATGAGCCATTGTATCGATCTCGAAAAATCGTTCGCTTGCATTTTCTATTGCGAGGTCTAACTTCTAACGTAAATAATCCCATCTATATTCCTTGCTTTTGAAGACAATGGTTTTTCTTTGGGTGAGCTGGGTGGGGAGAAGCACATGCCTTGCTCTCTCACATATATATGTAATCAACATTGAGTCCTTGGTTTTTTTCCATTGAATATTTGAAGCAATTTCCCAAGCATATTCAAGAGGATGTTTCCCAGTGATGTTTGCTTATTTGCGACATAGTTCCAATTCATAAAGCTACAGTAGGAGTGAACATTAAGCTAGAATCTAAAGGATTTAGATCCTAAGTAGGAAAACAAATACAAAAAATAATTAAGTACTCATGAAGTACTATATGGCATTACCTATGTGGTACTCTCAATAAATAAGAATGTGCAATGCACACTAAGTGGATCATCCTCGTCTCTTACTTAACCAACAAAGGTGGACCCACATTATTTCAAGCGAAGTGTTTTTTGCTAAATAGGAGCACCATGTAAGCAAAGCTACATAGTGCTCCGAGATTACTGAATAATTACCATACAAATACACATATTTGATGCAATTTTAGCAACACTAGAATATAAATAAAGTGCAAATTGATAGCCAAGAGAGACACATAAGAACATCGTAAAGATCAGGGGATATTTCATAAAGCTAAATAAAAAAGTGCTGAAGATTTTAAAGATGAATTTGTAGAACTAAAACTTTGAATCTTTAAAATTCAAAGTGTAAAGAGTCTAAGACAAATGTTCTTAACATCAAAATTCCAAAACTTCCACCTGGTGTAATCAACACTAGCTTGATAAAGGTTTTTGCATAACAAATACGGTATTTGAGATTCATTCTATTCACTACACAAGTGCCAAGGCCGTCAGGCGGGACAAGTCGCCACCCTGGTCCCCCGAATTTTTGTCAAAATTTAGGGGCCCTCTTAGCTTTAGATTTAAGTACAAATATATTTAAGTTTGTCTCTTATTATAATCTTACATGAATCACAATTCGTAGATATTGGTAATTGCATTTCTTTGCTACCTTTCACTTTTAGTTTAAATTTGTTTAAAGTTGAAACAATTTCAAAGTCAAATTATTCAAAGCCCCCCAGAATTTAATATAATTTCAGCGTCATTCAAACATTTAAAATACAAAATAATTCGAATTAAATATAAAAAAGTAAAAGTTATGATCAAAATATCCTTAAGCCATAACTATCTAATTCTAAAATGTTGATTTTAGTTTCACCAATTCCTGGTCAGACACAAAAGATCAAATAAAAAATATTGTTTAAAAGCTTATGATACATATGTTAAAAACTTGGTGTATAAGTAGTACCATGTTGTATATATTTTTTGTTCCTAGGTTGAATTTCGTTGAAACACGACTAACAAGCTATTTTGTCTACTTAATTTTTTAAAGTCAATCTTGTGGATTTAATCTTCCAATTTATTGGAGCCGCATATTACAACCTTGCTTAGGACCTCACAATAGCTAGCCAAGCAATCTTCCTATTCAGCAACACTCCAGCTTCTGCTTACAAAGAGCTATGGGATCAAAAACCATTACTTCAAATAGGTATTTCTTCATTTAAAAAAACTGCAACCGGAATCCTAAAATATAATACAACTCATATCACCCCAGAAACTCACAGAGCTTTAAATCAAAGCACCCTCGGCATTCCTACAAGTTTCCTCACATCAGAAAACAGAACAAAAACAAAAAGGGTTCAATCAAGTATGGGCAGAGCAATTAAAATAGCGACAACCAAACAAGATTCATAGCCCGAATCAACAATGACCACACTTCCACAGTGCTAGTTCATCGACAACGATGCAAACCCATCAGCCAAGTTTTCCAAACAAATAACAAGAGAAAAATCATATCAACTGAAGAAACTGACAAGAACATTCCATATATCGACATGTATATAAGCAAAGATAGGTGAGAAATGGAACCTTCTCCAAGTTGCGAATTTCAGAGGAAATGAGAGAAAGAACACGGGGCCTTTTTGCAACACTTTGAAGGTGGCGGAGTTCGGCTAAATCTAGAACCAAATCATCCGCCATTCTTCTTCTTCGACCGAGCTTTTTAGCAGAAAGATTCCAAGGGGTTTTGCACACGACAATAATGAGGAGAAGACAGACACTTGAGGCAAGAAAATGCGTATCAGGTTTGGGAGAGAGAATGATCTGGAAGAACCTTTAAGAATGTGGAGAGGCAAATATAAGGTATAAAATCTAGGGTTTTAAGGGGAATGAAAAGAAGGTTCTAGACTATAAGGAACCTGCTGCTCAACAGTTTTTTATTAATAAAAACAGTTTTTAAATTATATAATTTGATATTTTAAAAAGAATAACTATTTTTTTAAAAATCTATTTACATTCTAAATAATTTATTTTTTAAATAAAATAATTATAATACTTTTAATACAAAAAGTCAATTTTACTCTCATAAATAAAACAAAAATGTTGTTATTCCTAATGCTACAGTTTTAAAAAAAATAAGCTTATATTAAATATCTTAATAAAATATAAAAAGTAAGAAAATATTTAAAATAAATTATTTTAAATAATTTATTTTTCCTTTTTAAAAAAAAAACACTTTTGAATAGTAATTTTTTTTAAACATTCCAAACTATTCCAAACTAAAACAAGAAAAATCTCTCATGTCATGGGGGTAAAGTCATGTGGTGTCCTAATACTCCTAAAAGGCACCTGATTATGTGGTGAAAAGAAATTAAGGAGGATGAATTAATTACATTTTATAATTGTTACACCTGCCTATAACTTAAGCCAATTTGTGCTAGGTTGTATAAAAGTTTTAGTATTTACGTACAAAAATTTATAACCCATCATATATATCTATAATGTTATATTAAAAACATGGTGTTTTCCAGTTTTGAAATTTTGATTTTTCTTTTACCCAAAATGCTTATCAAAATGTTCTTCTACAACTCAATTTATTTTAAAATTCTAATACAACAATCCTCTATTCTCATTTGCAACTCATTCAGTTTTTAATTACATTATAAAGACTTTAATTTTTAAAACAAATTTTTATATTCTACCTCTTTTTTATTATTTCAAAAAACTTTCTAATATTAATATCATTAGATTCTTGAAGCTTTACTATGGTCAAGCACCCTACTCCTTAACTCCGTTAAGGACATTATAAAGACTTTAATTTTTAAAACAAATTTTTATATTCTACCTCTTTTTTATTATTTCAAAAAACTTTCTAATATTAATATCATTAGATTCTTGAAGCTTTACTATGGTCAAGCACCCTACTCCTTAACTCCGTTAAGGATACCGACTGTTCTTTTTTCCTTTTGTAGAACAATAATAAGGCTCTGATGGCCTGTGCTTCTACCTCTATCAAGTGACGAAATTGCCTACCTTTCTTACCACGCTTCCCTAATTTTTTTTTTCAAGATTTAGTGGAGCTGTAAAAAAAATTAGGCATTTTTTTGTGAACAAAACCTAGGAAGGAGAGGTCATTAACTAAAGAAATTAAGGATAGATAAATTTTAATCAACATCTATCCTAGTACATTATTCTACAATAGAAAGAGTATAATTGGTAAAATCAAGGAAGGCGATAGTCGTTAGTTAAAGAAAAGCAAGGGAGATAAATTTTTTAACCAACAGATCATTATTTTATAATAAGAAGTGTATAATTGATAAAATAATGTGAGATATTGGTTTGTTGTCGTACCGTACCAAAATAAATATTTAAAATTTTAAAATTAACAACTATTTGATAGATAACAGTTAAGTTTAGGTATCGTTTCTCAGGACTATGGGACAGAATTACTATTTTACAACTTAAAATATTATTCGATTATCTTTTATAAAAAGATTTATTTGTTTTAATATAAAAATTTAAAATTAAATTAAACTAAAAATAAAAGATTTAACTTAGATGAACATTTTTTTTCTAAAGATTTGAATTCACCCTAGTCAGTATTTTAGTTTCATTCAGATTTTATTTCATTCATTTAATTCAATTCAATCCGATCACAACTACAAGACTAACATGGATTAGCCAAAGGATAAAGTCGAATCGAAACCCGGCATATCCTTTCTTAGACGTGGCACGCATTGTCCGAATATCTCGGCACGACCCGTCTTATCTGAACATAAGATATCTCATGTTTTGATAAGAACAAGAACATATAACAGTTGCATGGTCTCGTTATTACAATCACAGAAAGTAAAAACAAGAACAAGATAATTAAATTAATCCTCATTGATCAAACGTCAATGTCTCTAAATCATACAACGAATTAAATCTGAATAAAAAAGAAATAGAAATCTAAACTACACTAAGATACCGACTAGGGGTTCATCACCCCTTAGGAATAAGAAGATCAGCCAATCATGTTTCGGCTCGAATCCATGAAGAGTTGAAGAAGAACTGGTTCCCAGGCCTCCGTCTTCGTCTTCCCGTCACTTCTCGAACTTCCATACTTGCCTCTTGATAAGTCTTCAATCTGATTTTTGAAGATTTAGAAGTGCTTGAATGATCCCCCCAAGGCCTTGTATATATAGTACCAATCCACGCCCCTTGTTGCAGAGTTCTATTCAAATTCTGATTATCCCATTCTGTCTGGATGCTTCCCGTTCCGTCTGGACGCTTTTCTAACAGTAGCTTCTTTGTCAAGACGCCCATATTTGCATCCGGACAAATTTTGTAAAAACGTGACTACGATGTTGTCCCAACTTCAAACGAGTATAACTCTTTCATTCAAACTCCGAATAAGGTCATTCTTGTGTTCAAATTGAAGTCCTGGAAATCTACTTTTCAATGGTTCTAGCCACATATCAAAATTCATTTTGTACGAAAAGTCATGACCAAAATAGTGAATGTATGTCAATTTTCTTCACACATTTTTACGCATATTTTTTGTTGAAACTTCTTTTAAAACTTTTTTTTCTTCACCGTTGAACCTTTTTACCAAATTTCTTGAACTTTGAGATATTACCACGCATGGTGTCGGGTCTTTGGGTCCTAAGATCTAATCAGAACAACGTTGTTTTGATACTTTTGGCTTTTACATTGGAATTGTTGATCTTTGACGGCTTTTGATCCATTTTAGACTATTTTTTCTCCATCTTGTTTCTTCCAATGCTAATGCTGAAATACTACTAAAACATATAAGTAAACACATAATCAAGACTTAACAAAGCATACTTTGTAGGATTTGATTGGCACTTTTACGTACCGATCACATCCCCCAACTTACACTTTGCTAGTCTTCGAGCAAAGTAAGAATAAAAGATGATTAAATAAATCTAACTAAATCGATTTTCGTAGGATACACGATTGCACTTAATATGTGCAATAAGCCTTTAAACCCCTCGGTTACCTCTAGTGCATGAGTTATAGTCTCGTGAGAGTTTCTAGTTATGACACCCACAAATATCAACCACGTGTATTTTGAAAAATTTAAATTAAAGACAATCAATTTGCATAATTGTTTTTTAGTTACTGCCATCCTTACAATCAACTTTCCACAGATTTGGACTCAGGGTGTGTGAAGACTTATCTATGTGTCTCGGTATCATGCTTCTAAACATTTAAAGTTTAAATTTCTGTCAAAACTATGTCTCGACTTCAATTCTCACTTGATTTCACTCACAATTAAACACTCAAAACAGGTTTATATATATGTGCACTCGTGGTTATGCAACAAAATTTATGTTAAGCAAATCAAATACATTCCACATACTTTTAACACAAAAAGATGCTGAATTCAAAGAATGACTCTTAATCTCGTGGTTAGAATACCAATTATTGAGAATATATGGAGTATTTTATTCATCATTTTCAATCAATTATTTTTACATATTAAACTATGTCATTCTTGGAATCAAATAGGTCTTTATTTTTTGTTGTAGCGTTAAGTAGGAAAAATGTGTATTAGGGCTAGGGTTGAGTAAATATAATGTCCTGAAACAGGTTAGTTGCTAAACACCACTCAATTCTTCATTTTCTTCAATTATTTCTCTCATTCACCATTTCCAAAACAAATTTTTGATTTTATACTCTGAAGAATTTCATATTTTGCTATTTACTCAATCATCTCTTTTTTTTTTTACAACTTAATTGTCCATTTTCTTTACCTTTTTTTTCATTACATTTGTTTTTCATTTTTTTCTCTTTTTTTTTTCATAAACTCTTCCACTCTTTTTTATTGTAGACTTTATTTTACCCATGTAGTCACTAACTTGTTCACATGACATTTTTAGATATAATAGGGAAACAAAAAATGACTTACATGTAAAAGGCTCAAAAAGGAGGACTAGGATTAATTGAATAACAAAAATATGAACATGCTCAAATATGGAAACATGGCCTAAAATCCTTTTCCAAGTTTGACATAGTCCTTTGCATAGTCCTTATTTTAGAAAATTCCAAATGAAACTTATAATGATGTTTTCAATTTTTAGTCAAAATGAATAAATGAAGAGATTAATCAGCGACCAATGCAAGCAAAAAATAAATTGTCATATGAGTAAATGTTGAAAAATTCTTTAGAAAAGAACGATAGTCTCAAAAGCTCACTAAGGGTTAAGTCTTTGTCTTTATGTTTTTCAAGTTGCTCTCACTACTAATATTCATTAGCATGAAAATCAAATAAGTAGCTGAGTGTGCAGTGCATCAAAACTGAGTGTATAAGTCCATAGTCCATTTTTTATAAATATCTTAACAACACTTAATTTATCCGGGGTACAAGATTCACACTTCCAAATTAAATTTATCAAAAATACATTTTAAAAAAAAAATACAAAAACAGAAACAAAAACTAAATTGATAAAAACAAAAATTAAACTGATAAAGTAAAACGCCTATCCCCAACTTAAACTATCTAATATCCTCATTAGATGAGAATAGACATTGAATGCAAAAAAAAAAAGGGTATATGATTTCACTTGATCTGAAAAGTATGAAAAAAACGTTTATCTTGAAAAATGTTATTGCCAAGTATCCAAACAGAAAGATATCAAAGTATTTAAGTACAGAAGGACTAACATATGCAGAAAAATGAAAAGAAATAACTTTTTGAATTTTTTTTATTTTTTTAACACTTAAAGAAAGCAATAAAAACCTAGGTTCTCTCCCAGAAGAGCTAAGTTTAACATCTTCAGGCAGACGTGATGACTGGTCAGAAGTTTAACTTTTTCTTGTACCTGGAAGGGTGGTAGTTGGTCCTATAAGTGTAAACTGAAGAGTAGCCGATGGTGGCTGCCACGTAGTGCTCAATGGTAGACCGCAAATGAGAAGAGGTGATGCACAAAAAAAAAGGTGTGGTGGCTCAAATCCAGCATTTCAAGGACCAACGTTTTTATAAGGCGTTAGCTTACACAATTTAATAGCTCCTACATGTTCTCGAAATGGGTTGTGGAGAGGTGTTTCAGCAGTCACGGTCTCAATCATGTCTACTGAAAAGCAATCTTCCTCATTTAAGGGCTGGTGGTAGGTGTTAAAAATATTTAACTTCATGTGCATGTTCCCAAATGATACATTCATTATCCTAGTTCTACAATTAATACAGGCATTGGAAGTAGCCAAAAAGGGTCAACCCAAGATGAGATAAATTTGCTTTTTTAGGTTATGTACCTGCTCCATATCAAAGACGACAAAGTCAACAAGGAACAAGAACCTATCAACCTGGACAAGGACGTCCTCTATTATACCACGTGAGACTTTGACAAATCTAACGGCCAGCTAAAGGGTGATTAACATTGTCATGCTCCAAACTCCGGATCACGTGAAACGCCCACAAACAACGAACTCGAGAACACACTCTCAAATAAAACTATACATTCATTGTATATATAATCGCCAAACGGCATAAATTACACGGTTCTAACACAGGAAAACATGTTACAACGTACAAATAACAAAAGAAAAAAAAAAGGAAGACTACAGCTCTTCCACCTCTCTGGTACCTCCAGATCAACCTGCGTGACCAGTACCTGAAAAAAATCAAATCCCACACCGTGAGCCAAATCTCAGTAGAAACTAGACAAGCATGCAGTATAAGCTAAACAGGATAGGAAAACGAGGTGCAATTTTAGACTCTCTTTCAAGCCTTTAAAACAATTTCCACATGAAAACAGGAAAGCGAGGAAACAAACCATCTTTTGACTCACACACAGAAGCCTTGAAAACAGTTGAAAAAAGGTTTTTAGATTACGATTCACACGACTCTTAAAAACAATTTGAAAACTGGTCTATCCGTGCCACAATGAAATTCATGCAATCCATGTACCTTCTCGGACTTCTATCGAAGGACCGCAGCCCCCATCTATGCAACGCACACAACCCGTGCAACACACACAACACACCCAACCCGTGCAACACACACATCTCCACGGACTTTCAACGTAGGACCGCAGGCCCCGTAATATACCTTTACCGACTTCAATCGAAGGACCTCAGCCCTATCGAACACACCTTTACGGACTTTAATCAAAGGACCTCAGCCCTAACCTTTTCGGACTATCACCGAAGGACCGCAGCCCTACCGAATACACCGTCAGCCAAAGCTAACATTTACCGAACCACATATCCACATATCTCATTTCATACACCCATGCATAACCTAACCAGGATTTAAATGCATAAAACTACGTACTATCACTACGTTACACAAACCACATCACATGTTAAACACGTAACTCACACAACACCTGTAACTCATGCAACATGCATCACATGCATCCGGTAATCATATTCCACATAACCATGTCTACAAAACTTCTAAGTTTTAAAGCATGCAACTACGGTACACGTAACGATACCAAAATCATGTAGTCCACTTACATAATCCATGCATAATAAATCACAGTTATAAATGCATAAAGGCAACTATAAGCGCACATAGCTATATAATCTCAAACCATGACATCACCCGTCACAAAGCCCAACATCCACTCACAGGGACAACCGACAACCCGCACTACCAAGCCTAACTGGAAGGCTAAACCAAACCCCTCAAACCACGAGGTCATTAACACCACCTTTCTCCAAAGGTGCCACGGGCCCTAACACGCCCCACGCACATAACCATGCCCCAATAACCCGCATCTAACCATGCATGCCACCCCCAAGGACGACACCCAAACGAACGCCCGAAGCCACAACATGACTCCCAAGGCCACAACCCGACCAACCAAACCCCCAAAGGCATCCAACAGTATTTCAATTAACTAACCCCATAATCAATCAGCCGAATACTATTAAAAACCAATTAGAAACCAAGAAACCAACCACCAAAACCACCAACACACAGCCTAGAACTTCAGTCGACTGGACCCAACCCCCAGTCGATTGAAAAACACACTGGAAAAACCCAGAACGCCCAAAACACACGGTTCAGTCGATTGACCCTCAACGTCTAGTCGACTGAACCCCAAGAACTATGATCCAGTCGACTAGACCTATGAGTTCAGTCGATTGACCAAGCCTAGAAACCATTTTTAAGCTACGGGTTTCAACCTCCAAACCCCAATTTGAAGCCTTCAAACTCCCATCCGACACCCTCGGACATCCACATGCCTAGGCCTAATGCCAAGACCACGCTGGAGGCATATCTGCATCTTCCGGCATGACCGGTGCCCTAGATGAACCGGGAGCTATGAGGGCATAAGCTTGTGGCAATGTCGCTCCGCCCTGTCCACCAGAACTTGGCGCTGTCGGCTGCCGCACCGACTGAACTGATGTACTCCCACCTGCTATCCCGGGAGTCTGAACTATAGGATACTGCTGTCGCTCCTGCACAAATGAACCCTCTGGTGTGCTCATTGTACTCAGCATACCCTCTCTCTAGGGACAGTTCCTGCGAACATGTCTAGGCTGGCCACATCCATAGCAAATCTGTAACTCTCTCCCCTGTGACTGAATCCATGAACCCTGGGACGGCTTTGGCTGCGGGCACTCTAACACACGATGCCCCGGCTGTCTGCACTGATAGCAAATCAACTCCCTTTGCTCTGACCTCCCCGATGAAGCCACTGATGGTGCTGGTACTAAAAATTGCTGAGGTAATCCAGATGGGTGAAAGCTAGTACCAGAGGACCTCTGCCTCTTGCTAGAATGCCCACCTATCTGAGCTTCTGTCCCACCCTGAGGTGTCCTAGCCTCCCTGGAAGCTCGGATCTCAGTTATAGTGTTCTCTACCCTCGCTGCTGCCTCCACCAGCTCTGTGAATACCCGAAGCCCCAATGCAACCACACGTTCCCTGATCGTCGGTCTCAAGCCCTGCTCAAATCTCATCGATTGCAGCTTGTCTGTGCTCACCAACACCGGTGCAAATCGGGACAAGCTCGTAAACCTAGCCTCATACTACATGACGTCCATGGCCCCCTGGGTAAGAATGTAGAACTCCTCCCTGTACAAATTCCTCTTCGACGTCGGGAAGTATTTCTCTAAAAACACTCCTGTAAAGGTTATCCATGTGACCTCTACCGTGGTATTGGCATACCTCCACCATGCATGAGCATTACCACTCAGCTGAAAGGCGATAAAAGAAACCCGTAACTCATCCTCCACAATCTGCAACGTGTCCAGGATTCGTGTCACCAACTCCAGTCACTCTGTCGCCACAATAGGATCAGGATCTCCAGCAAAGGTAGGTGGATCCATGCGCCTGAACTCCCGCATCACTACTGTAGCCCTCGCCTCAGGCACTTCCTCTCTCTCTCTCTCTCTCTCTCCCACAATCTCACCTCTAACCAACTGCTGGATAGAACCTACCAGTACACGCAACGACTCCGTCACGTCCATCAGTCCCAGGGGAGCATTTGCTTCCCCAGCATCAGGGATAGGAACATCCCCTTGGCCAGCACCACAGCCACGGCCTCGACCACGGCCTCGCCCTCATCTCGTAGACATTGCGTCTATATGAAAAAGACAAAACATGAGATGCAGCACATATCATAAACCATATAAGCAAGCTAACACATAGCCACATAGGTTCATGCTAAACAAACCCCACATACCGAGGAGAACCAACAAGAATGACACGTCAATCTGGATAACCTACTCAGATTCCCTGCTAGAAATTACGTCAGCTAAATGCGTTTCTAACTTGGCTCCCAAGTTTGTTAAGCGAAACGCCCAAAGGCAGGACTATCACTTCTAAGATTCAACCCCCATGCTCACATATACACAACATTCACATATCCAACATGCTGACACGTTCATGTTATCAAAGCATCTAAACATATGCAGTCAAGCACACGCAATCAACCTCACACGGTGAAACAACCTCTTTCCACGGCTCTTAAGTATTCGAACCCAGAGCTCTGATACCAATCTGTCACACCCCAAACTCTGGGTCACGTGAAACACCCACAAACAACCAACCTGAGAATAGACTCTCAAATAAAACCATACATGCATTGTATATATAATTGCCAAACGACATATATTACACGGTTCCAACATCGAAAAACATGTTATAACATACATGTAACAAAAGAACAAAAAGGAAGACTACAGCTCTTCCACCTCTCCGGCACCTCCAGATCAACCTGCGTGACTGGTACCTGAAAAAAATCAAATCCCACACCGTAAGCCAAAGCTCAGCAGAAACTAGACAGGCATGCAGTATAAGCTAAACATATTAGGAAAATGAGGTACAATTTTAGACTCTCTTTCAAGCCTTTAAAACAATTTTTACATGCAAACGGGAAAGCGAGGATACAAACCACCTTTTGACTCAGACATAGGAGCCTTAAAAATAGTTGAAAAACGGTTTTTAGATCGTGATTCACACGACTCTTAAAAATAATTTGAAAACTGGTCTATTTATCCCACAATGCAATTTATGCAATCCATGTACCTTATCGGACTTCCACCGAAGGACCACAGCCCCCAGCTATGCAACGCACACAACCCGTGTAACACACAAAACGCACGCAACCCGTGCAACACACACATTTTCACGGATTTTCACTGTAGGACCGCAACCCCCGTTAATGTACCTTTACAGACTTCAAACGAAGGACCTCAGCCCTACCGAACACACCTTTACAGACTTTAACCGAAGGACCTTAGCCCTAACATTCTCGGTTTATCACCGAAGGACCGCAACCCTACCAAATACACCGTCAGCCAGAGCTAACATTTACCAAACCACATGTCCACCTATCTCATTTCATACACCCATGCATAACCTAACTAGGATTTAAATGCATAAAATCATGTACTATCACTACGTTACACAAATCATGTCACATGTTGTACACGCGGCTCACACAACACCTGCAACTCATGCAACATGCATCACATGCATCCGGTCCTCATATTCCACATAACCATGCCTACAAAATTTATGAGTTTTAAAGCATGCAACTACGATACACGTAACGATACCAAAATCATATAATCCACTTACATAATCCATGCATAATAAATTACAGTTAAAAATGCATAAAGCCAGCTATAAGTCCACATAACCATATAACCTCAAACCGTGACATCACCCGTCACAAAACCCGACATCCACTCACATGGATAACCGACAACCCGCACTACCAAGCTTAACTGGAAGGCTACACCAAACCCCTCAAACCACGAGGTCATTAATACCACCTTTTCTCCAAAGGTGCCACGGGCCTTAACACGCCCCACAACCAACGATGCGCAAGCACCACGCACATAATCGTGCCTCAACAACCCGCATCTAACCATGCATGCCACCCCCGAGGACGACACCCAAACGAGCGCCCGAAATCATGACACGACTCCCAAGGGCATAACCCGACCAAACGAACCCCTAAAGGCATCCAACAGTATTTCAATTGACTAACCCCATAATCAATGAACCGAATACTATTAAAAACCAATTGAAAACCAAGACACCAACCACGAAAACCACCAACACATAGCCTAGAACTTCAATCGACTGGACCCAACTCCTAGTTGACTAAAAAACACATTGGGAAAACCCAGAACGCCCAAAAACACATGGTTCAGTCGACTGACCCTCAAGGTCCAGTCGACTAAATCCCAAGAACTATGATCGAGGCGACTGGACCTATGAGTTCAGTCGACTGATCAAGCCCGGAAATGATTTTTAAGCTACGGGTTTCAACCTCCAAATCCCGATTTGAAGCCTCTAAACTCCCATTCGACACCCTCAGACATCCACATGCCTAGACCTAAACCAATACCACGAAAGAAACTCCCGACACCCGATTCCATCCACCGAAATTGCCGAAAAATGGGGTTTTAGCCCAAAAACCCAACTTGATACAAAATTAGATCTACAGCAATCTAACCGTTAAAAACACACACGATTACACGTAGCACCCTTATACAGCAGTAGGGTCTAAAATCTTACCTTGGTGAGTTAAAAACTCGATGCTTCAAACCACGTGCAAAATCAAGCCTCGCCGAAATAAAATTTCGTCTGGATGAACGCGTAGCTCACCGTGCCAAAAGTAAGGAACCGCTGTTGGATCGTTGAAAATTGAGCCCCGGGCCCCCGAGAACTTAGAGAGAAGGCAGAGAGAAAAAAGAAAAAACTTATTGGAGAAGTTTTAAAAATATCTTTTGAAAATATCTAACTCCAGATATAAATAGGTCTCCAAAATATCTTTTTTTTAAAATTTTTTGAAATTCGCACAACAACACCCCACGGCCCCCGAGAACCTGCTCGCATGCATATCTATCCCCGATCATGCATCAAAAGCATATAAACATGAAAAGGCGAAAACGCTAAACGCGCGTCGAAAATGCCAAAAAACAAAACGGGTCAAGGTCACACAACTCTACCTCCCTTAAAGGAATTTTACCCCCGAAATTCAACTCAAGGTCAAAACAACAAACCGTCGATCGCAATCGACACAGGCATACAAGATGGTTAGCCAAATCTTTCATAGGGTATAGTCAAACAAGGTCAGGCATCCTAAATAATGGCCAACTATCTCAAAGACATGGGATCTACCACTCACCCCAACCTCACATCCTCACCAACCGTTGCCTCAACACAGCGCACCACCCACGGAGACCATTATTAACTCCCAAATTGATGAAACAAAGAAACTAGCCCAAAGCTTGCAGACTCAGAAAGTACCTCTGCTCGCTGAAGGCATATTTGCATCCTCCGGCACGATCGGTGCCCTAGATGAACCGAGAGCTACCACCAGAACTTGGTGCTGTCGGTTGCCGCACCGACTGAACCGATGCACTCCCACTTGCCATCCAGGGAGTCTGAACTGCAGGATACTGCTGTTGCTTCTACACAAATGAACCCTCTAGTGTGCTCACTGTACTCGGCATACACTCTCTCTAGGGACAGTTCTTGCGAACATGTCCAGGCTGGCCACACCATAGTAAATCTGTAACTCTCTCCCCTGTGACTGAATCCATGAACCTTGGGACGGCTTTGGTTGTGGGCACTCTTACACACGATGCCCCGGCTGCCTGCACTAATAGCAATCAACTCCCTTTGCTCTGACCTCCATGATGAAGCCACTGATGGTGCTGGTATTGAAAACTGCTGAGGTAATCCAAATGGGTGAAAGCTTGTACCAAAGGACCTCGGCCTCTTGCTAGAACGCCCACCTATCTGAGCCTTTGTCCCACCCTGAGGTGTCCTGGCCTCCCTAGAAGCTCGGATCTAAGTCATAGTGTTCTCTACCCTCAGCTGCTGCCTCCACCAGCTCTGTGAATACTCGGAGCCTAAATGCAACCACACACTCCCTAATCGCCGGCCTTAAGCCCTGCTCAAATCTCATCAATCGCAGTTTGTCAGTGCTCATCTACTCCGGTGCAAATCGGGACAAGCTCGTAAACCTGGCCTCATACTGCATGACATCCATGGTCCCCTGGGTAAGAGTGTAGAACTTCTCCCTGTACAGATCCCTCTTCGACGCCGGGAAGTATTTCTCTAGAAACACTCATGTAAAGGCTGTTAATGTGACCTCCACTGTGGTACTGGCATACCTTTACCATGCATGTGTTGGAGGCAATACTGCCAAGATCATTGTTTTTGAAAATGATTAATCAGTAAAAATTTAACTGGACGGGCAAACGCCGAAACGGGCTCCAGATAAAATTTTTGACGAAGAACGATTAAAATAAAACCCGTGCAACCAAAGTTAATTGAGAAGAATACCTCTTGTAGATCTAATCTTCAACTACGACTTGATTCCGAGTTGAAACTCTGGTCAGATCTTCTGCTATATTCCCTTACACGATCCTCGAACGTAGTGTGGGCTACGATCTTCCGAGAACTCGTACCGGTAGAACCCCGATATACTTATGTCTTGAGAGACAAAATTAATATCATAATAATGATCATGAAAAATCAATCTCAAACTGGTTCAGCCTACCCGCGTATATATAAGGCTACAACAGGGACCTGAAGAGTAATTATAAGAAAGACTTCCAGTGGAACACAGATACCTACGGGTAATTTCTGCAATTATGGAAAGTCGCAGCGGTTTTTACAATTTTCATAAAATACTAAATTACAGTTCAACCACTAAAGAACTATAATTGCACTATGACCCATAATCTCAAGACCTTCTTGCATTGAGCTCTTGTTATTAAATAATTACCATTTTCCCCACATTAAGAATTTCGATACCCGCCAATTAAATTTAATTACTGACAATTTAATTTAATCGGCATCTTCATATTCCTTAAACCCTTCCGCT
>JAUMHN010038726.1:0-28586 GCA_032360265.1 Heliamphora ciliata | reverse complement strand
TTGACGACCATGGGTAAAAATGCTTGAGGAGTAAACTCTTGCTCCATAATCCAATTGGATGATGGTCGAGGACAAGTTAAATCGCCACGACCCATCCCAAAAAGATTAGCAATGACTTTGTCGGAGAATTGATATGTTTTCCCAAAAAGGTATGTAGAAAAATAAATATGTCAATCATTAGGGTTAGGTTTGAGTTCTTGGGTGAGATTAGCATAGAATAAACCAACATGGGGAGAGAAAATACCCGTAGGTTGATAAAACAAGAAGGGAGCCCAACCCATATTAGAAAAGAGATGACATATGTTCAGAAGATAGCGATGCATGAATTCCATGTCAAAAAGCTTACCAAAAATTAGATCGATGGAGGAAAGATGATTCGTAAAGAGATCCTTAGCCCTAGATGAGGAGAAAAGATTTTTGGTTGGAGCCGATGATGTTGAACCGGCAACCCCTTTGCCTTTTCCTCCCTTGGTTCTTGGCGGCATTGTGAGATTTAGAAGGATTTGGTGAAGGAGAGAAGATGTAGGAGTGATATGGAGTGGTAGAGATGTAGGTTTATAGAAGAGAGGTTGTGGGAGGAGAGATATGGAGAGAACCGAGAGAGAAGAGAGAAAGAGAAGAACAGTTTTGAAACTGTTTCAGCGCCGTAGGGTTTTTAAAACCCGACAGTTCAGTCGACTGGAATGGCTATTCAGTCGACTGAAGTTGGCCATAATGTGATTTGAAATTCCATTAAGTTATTTAGTCGCCTGAAATCTTTGGTCAGTCTACTGGATGAAGCCTTTAAGACTTTTTGGGATTTCCAGTAAGTATTTCAGTCACCTGAGGTACTAAGGTCAGTTGACTGAAGAGATTTTTGACAGAATGGACTTTGTTCAAAAATAAACTTTTCTCACCTTTTCTTGTGTAAGCTCACACAACTTCTCTATTATGCAATAGTCCCAATTTTCTTCTTATTAAGATAAAACGATCCTCATTTAGTGGTTTAGTAAAAATATCGGTCCATTGATTATTTGTGTAAACAAATTCTAGATGAATATCTCCCTTTTGTACATGATCACGAAGAAAATGATGTCATATCTTGATGTGTTTTGTTCGTGAGTGCAATATTGGATTCTTAGAAATATTAATTGTACTTGTATTATCACATTTTATAGGCACAATATCATAGCTCAATTTAAAATCTTTAAGTTGTTGTTTCATGTATAAGACTTGGGCACAACAACTACCTGCGGGCACATATTTGGCCTCGGCAATTGATAAGGCTACGGAATTTTGTTTCTTCGAGTACTAAGAGACAAGTGACTTTCCTAGGAAATGACAAGTACCACTTGTACTTTTGCGATCTATTTTGCACCCGGCAAATTCCGCATCGGAATAACTAACCATTTCAAAGGAAGTGAATTTTGGATACCATAACCCTATGTCTATTGTACCGATTAAATATCTCAATATTCTTTTAACCGCAATTAGGTGTGATTCTTTAGGACATGGTTGAAATCTAGCGCACAGACACACACTAAACATAATATCCGGTCTACTAGCAGTTAAGTATAAAAGACTACATATCATACCTCGATAGAGCTTAGTATCTACCGGTTTTTCTTGTTCATCGATGTCCAGCTTTGTTAATGGACTCATGGGTGTTCCCAAAAAATTTTCCTCTTCCACGTTGAACCGTTTGAGCAAGTCTCGTATGTACTTCGATTGGCATACAAACGTTCCATTTTTGGCTTGTTTGATTTGAAGTCCGAGGAAGAATGTGAGTTCACCCATCATGCTCATTTTAAATTCCTTTTGCATACACAATGAGAATTCCTCACACAAGCTTTCGTTAGCAGCACCGAATATAATATCATCAACATATATTTGAATGATAAGCATATCTTCATGATTTGTTTTTATGAAAAGTGCTATGTCAATTTTGCCTCTTACAAAGCCATTTTCTAGTAGGAAACCACTTAGTCTTTCATACCAAGTTCTAGGAGATTGTTTTAAATCATACAATGCTTTGGATAATTTGAAAACATGATTGGGATAATGATAGTTTTCAAAATCCAGCGATTGTTCAACATAGACTTCTTCATTGATAGAGCGATTTAAGAATGCACTTTTTACATCCATTTGATATAGTTTAAAATTCTTATGTGATGCATATGCAAGCAACATGCGTATGGCTTTTATCTTAGCTATGGGTGCATAGGTCTCATCAAATTCTATTCCTTCCTCTTGATTATATCCTTGAACCACTAGCCTAGCCTTGTTACGGACAACTATGCCATTTTCATCCTTTTTATTTTTATAAATCCATTTGGTTCCTATTATGGTATGATTTCTAGGTCTTAGAACTAAATTTCATACTTCATTTCTTTTAAATTGGTTAAGTTCCTCTTGCATAACCATTGTCCATGAATTATCTTATAGTGCATCATTTATATTCTTTGGTTCTTCTTGAGATATCTTGAGATAAAAATGCAAGATGATTACTAATATTTTTGTAAGAGGATCGAGTAGTTACCCCTTTTGATGGTTCACCAATAATTTGATCCAGTGGGTGATCTTTTACAGTCTTTCATTCTTTTGGCAACTCTTCATGTTCCTCTTGATCATTAATATGAACTTCGATACTTTTTCCTTTATCATCGTTGATTTGCAAATTCTCTAATTCTTTGTTGATTTCTATATCATCATCATTAGAAATCTTGGAAGAGAAAGGATTTCATCAAATCTAACATGAATAGATTCAACTAGAGACATCGTTCTTTTGTTATAAATTCTATAAGCTTTGCTATTAACTGCAAAACCAAGAAATATACCTTCATCCGATTTGGAATCAAATTTGCCTAAAACATCTTTTTCATTTAATATAAAGCATTTGAACCCAAAAACATGAAAATAGGAAATGTTGGATTTTTTTCCATTCCATAGTTCATAAGGAGTTTTGTTAAGATGAAATCTTATATAAGCTCGATTCATTACATAACAAGCAATATTGACCGCTTCGGCCCAAAAGTACTTAGGCAACTTGTGCTCATTTAACATAGTTCGAGCCATCTCTTGTAATGAACGATTTTTCTTTCTACAATCCTGTTTTGTTGAGGAGTTCGACGAGCCAAAAATTTATGGGAAATACCATTTTGATCACAAAAATTTTCAACCTCTTTGTTTTTAAATTCTCCTCCTCTATCACTACGGATGTTTAAGATTGAATAGCCCTTTGCATTTTGAAATTTTCTACAAAATTTAGCAAATACAAACTGTACGTCATCTTTTGATGCAAAAAATAAAACCGAAGTATACCTTGAAAAATCATCAACTATTACAAAATCGTTTACTTTTTCGCTAAGACTTTGAATATTCATGGGACTAAATAAGTCAAGATGAAGTAATTATAGTGGTCTATTTGCAGAAATTTCTCGTTTCTTTTTGAAACCTGTTTTGGCTTACTTACCAAATTGGCAAACATCACAAATTTTGTCCTTAATGAATTTGGTTTTGGGCAAGCCTTTCATCAAATCTTTCTTGATAAGTTTAGATAGGAGATCCATGCTAGCATGACCTAGTCTCCTATACCATAACCAACTTGTTTCATTTTGTGCCAAAAAGCATTTGACATTTTAAGAATCTAGTTTATCAAAATTTATGGATACACATTTTCAAATCGATTTGCAACAAATAAAACTTTATGAACATTCTTATCTTTAACAATACAAGTATCATGCTTGAATGTAACACAATATCATTTATCATATAATTGACTAATGCTTAGGAGATAATGCTTTAGACCATCAACAAGTAAGACATTATCAATATGAAGGGAAGATTCTTTACCAACTTTGCCTTCGCTGATGATCTTGCCATTACCATTATCTCTAAAGGTCACATAGCCTCCATCTTTAAGTTTTAAGCTCAAGAATTTTGATTTGTCTCCTATCATGTGCCTTGAACATCCACTATCCATGTACTATTTTTCTTTAGATGCTGTGGACTTCAAGCATACCTACAAAACAAATTAAGTGATTTTCTTGGGTACCCAAATCTTTTTGGGTCCTTTAGGATTAGTGTCTTTAATTTTTCACACCAATTTTGTGATACCATTCTTTCTTTTCATTGGACAATCAAATTTAATATGTTTATTTTTCTTACATAGGAAACAAATTGTGTGTTCATAAAAGTTTCTTGAAGATGAGGCTTGAAAATCTTTGGATTCTTTTACGAAAGAGCTTTTCAATATTTTCTTGTAACTTGTTTCTCCATTGTAACCAATGCTTTCTTTATTTAACGACATTCTTTGAGCTCCTAAAAGTCTTTCAAAGTTTTCCTTTCCATTTGTAAATTTGTAAATAATTTTGGAGTAGTCATCTACTTTTTTCCTCAAATCACATGAGATATCATTTTCAAGATCCTTTACTTTTAAAGTCTTAAGTTCTTTTCTTAATAATTCGTTTTTCTTTTTTAATTGAGAAATCTCATTTTCAGAAATTTTTGTGACTTTGTCAAATTTAACTTTATAAATAAATTTTTTTCTTTCCAACGTTTCAACTTGCAAATCATGATCTTTTTCATTATTTGAAAAGGAGTCCTTTAGATCGTTCAAAACTATGGATTGATTTTCAATTTTCTTAGTGAGTTTCTCATTTTTCTTTTTCAAATTTATATTTTTCTTTTCTAATTTCAAGAATTTTTTATGCCAGTTATATAATTCATTTTTAAGTTTTTCATAAGATGACATGGACTCATAAGTACTAGATTCATTACAAGATTCAAGTAAGTTTGAATTGGGGTGAGAATTTACCTCCTCATCTATGCTATCCATCAAGCAAAAATTTGCAACTTCCTCATCGCTAGAACTTTCGCTTGACTCGTTTGAATTCGTGTCATCTCAAGTTATAGCTTTCATGGCCCTCTTTTTCTTCTTTGGATCCTTTTTGAGAAGAGGACACTTCGGCTTGATGTGTCCCATTTTCTTGCAATTGTAGCAAGTGATGGGATCTTTCTTGTAATCTCTCTTTCTTGAATCACCTTTATCAAATCTTGTGTTACGGAATTTTCTTGCAAATCTTTTATCTCTTTTGAAGAACTTTTTGAGTCTTCTAGTGATGAGAGCCATATCTTCATCATCAAGCTCTTATTTTTCTTCGTCACTAGAACTTTCTTTTGACGCTTTTAGAGCAATAGATTTATTCGCTTTGTTTTGCTCGTTGCCTCTATCGTTGATCTTGAGTTCATACATCAAGAGGGATCCGATGAGTTCATCCAGCGTCATAACTCTTAGATCTTTAGCTTCCGAAATGGCCGTCGCCTTAACTTCCCAAATGGGTGGTAAGACCTTAAGCACTTTCCTTAACAATTCACAAGATTGGTAAAAAAATTTAAGAGCGTTAAGAGAATTAATGATGTGAGTAAACTGAGTATACATGCTAGAGATGGATTCATCATTACTCATTTTAAATCATTCATATTCATTAATTAACCTATCAATTCTAGAGTCTTTGATTTCTTGTGTACCTTCATATGTAATTTCTAATTTTTCTCATATTTCATTAGCATTCTTGCAAGTCATAATACGATTATATTCATTTGCATCAAGAGCACAATATAAAGCATTCATAGCACTAGAATTTATTTGGAGTAGTTTCATATCACTCTCATTCATTTCTTCTTCACGTTTTGGAATCTCTTTTCCTTCAACAGTTTTAGTAGGTTTAAAGTTACCTTGGACAATCACTCTCCAAGCTCTCTAATCCATTGTTTGGATGAAAATTCTCATTCTTTGTTTCCAGAAAGTGTAATTTACACCACCAAAGATAGGAGGTCTTGTAGAGGATTGGCAATCTCCAAAAAGGGGTACTCCTATACTTGTCATAGATCTTTTCACAAAAACATGCTAGGTAAAAATGTGACCTATGCTCTGATACCAATTGTGAGTGTAATGTGATCCCAAGAGGGGGGTGAATTGGATATTTAAAAAAAATTTCAAGATATTCAATTTAAAGCATGCAATATATATTTTCTTGATCTCAAGTGGATAAACAAATATTCAAACAATTATAAATATAAAGAGTTCGAGAGTTAGAGAGAATGAAATTGAGATTTTTACAAGATTCGGCGCACCGGCCTACGTCCTTGTTTCTAGCAACACGCTTGAGGATTTTCACTAATCTCTCCTTATAGGCGGAGATGCCTCTCTCCATCACAAGTGATATTCCCTCACTTGAACAAGGCTATAACCAAGCCTTAACAATTATTTGATGAAAAGTGTGTACAAGAATAGGCTCCTTCAATGAGTAAGTGAGTACAACAATATAGCACACTAATTCACTCTCAAGGAATATATCAAATGAAGCTCATTGAGATTTTCTAAGTGTTTCTCACAAGTATGAGTAAGAATATGAAATATGAATGCTCAAGAATGAGTAGTAAGAGAGTATGATCTTTTGAAAAGCTTCTTGTATGTTTTTGTATTGATGATATGGTCCTTTTATAGCCATATTTTTGAGCTAGCCGTTGTGGCTGAAGAGATGGGTTGACTTTCACAGAAAAACTAGCCGTTATGCTGTCAAACTGCCCTTCAGGACAATTCAGTCAACTGAGGGTATAATTCCAGTCGACTGAACCTATAAAAAGTCCATTCAGTCGACTGAGATAAAGGGGCCAATCGACTGAACCTTTTAAGGTTCCTCAATTTGATTTTCCAGAAACTTTTTCAGTCGACTGGTATTGAGATTCAGTCGACTGAACTTTTGAGGTTCATCAAATTGACTTTCCAGTAGGTTTTTCAGTCGACTGATTTATGAATTCAGTCGACTGAACCTTTGAGGTTCAGATTTCATCCTTTAAAGATCATTTTATGAAAGGTTTGAATGAAAAATAAGATCTTTATGAGTTTTGATATGTTTAGGACACAAGGTAAACTTGATTAAAATGTTTCTCAATCTAGGCACAAGTTTAGTTCATTCATAAACCATTTTATCCTTTTAGGAAAGAGATATGCATAAGTTATATCTTTTCACTTTTGGTTTCCTATGAGCTTCAAAGGATATATTGAAAGAGTAGTAAACTTACATGGATCCTATCTTCCAATACAAATGAAAACCTTAAGCTAAGTCTTCAATCCTTCGTCTTTTGCATTGTTCCAAGAACTTGTTATCGAAGTATTTGACTTGAATATACTTCATGGCTTTGACTTTGTATCTTTAATTATGCTTAACATGTGTTTTCTGTAAATGATCTCAATTTTCATAATTAGATACTTTAGTTTGTTATCATCACAATGGTCGTTGAAACCTTGTTAGGCCAACAAAGACTTCCCTACGGAGAAATGGATCAGGCAAGGGGACCTGCTATCCCCTTTTCTTTTCGACATTGCTGCGGAGGGGCTCAATATTCTTATCCATAGGGCATCTATGGCTGGTTTGCTCAAGGGGTGCATTTTGGAAGAGATGCCCCTAAGATTTTTCACCTGCAATTCGGAGACAATACCATCTTCTTCTACTAGGATGACCCAAAGGAACTTCAAAACATTAAATATATTCTTAGGTATTTCGAGTTGGTTTCAGGCCTAAAAGTGAATTTCCATAAGAGTAGTCTCTGTGGCATCAGCATCCCAAATGAGAGAGTTGGCCACATAGCTAGCGAACTATGTTGTAAATCTGGTGTTTTTCCCCTCAAATACCTTAGTCTTCCTATGGGGACTTCTCCAAGGAGGATCTCAATGTGGAATCCAGTCATAGAGGCTTTCAAGAAGAAACTGAAGTGTTGGAAGAGAAATTACCTATCCTTTGCTGGTAGATTAACTCTTGTTAAATCTACCTTATCCAATCTTTCCATCTATTACTTATCCCATTTCAAAATGCCTAGCAGGGTGTGTGCTACCTTAGAAAAGATTCAAAGAAATTTTCTATGGGGAGAGGAGGAGGGGAAGAGGAAAGTACACTTCATTGGTTTGGAGAAAATTCAAACAAGTTTATCCAAAGGGGGCTTGGGAGTGACCCCTCTTCATTTGAAGAATTTAGCATTACTGGCTAAATGGTGGTGGAGGTTTGGTTTAGAAAAGCAAGCCCTGTGGAGAAGGGTCATTTATTCCAAATACGACCTTAGCCAAGATGAATGGTTCCCTCCACCAAGTCGGAGAGGAAAGTGCTCGGCTATTTGGAAGGCTATCTCTAAGCTAGGTGAGCCCAAGAATCAGTTAACCAGAGATATACTAAAGGAAAACTTCCGTTTAAAAGTTAGAGATGGAAAACAAATCAAATTTTGGCAGGATGTATGGACGGGAAGTGTTTCTCTATGTGACTCCTATGAGAGGCTATATAACGTCTCAAAAGTTAAGGACATCGTCCTCCATGATTTCATATATGAAAGGGCCATGGTCAACTCAAGGGAGGATAATAATAGCCAGCTCTTCAAAAGACCCCTTTTCGCTTGGGAGAAAGAACAATGGCTATCGATTATGCTTTTGGTGGAGGAAGTTGTTCTTTATCTAGATAAGGTGGACAGTCTAATTTGGAAGGGCGAAACCAATAAGTGCTTCTCAACCAAGTCATTTTTCATGCAACAGATAGTAGGGCAAGGATGGATACTAGTGAAAGATAAGAATATTTGGAAGCAACCAATTCCACGAAAGTGTAAGATCTTATGCTGGAGGGCTTTACTAGGAGGCATTGCCACCAAAGATTAATTGGTCAAGCGAAGGATTATTCCAGCCACTGAAAGCTTGAGATGTGTTTTATGCGAAGGTGAGGAAGAAACAGTGGAGCACTTGATGGTTGGGTGCCCTTTCTCTTGGAAGATTTGGTGCGGTGCCTTAAAGTGGTGGGGGAAACAATGGGTCTCCCCCACAAATCTAAAGGGTTTGTGGTTATGGTGGTTTGGAACCCCATTCAAAAACCTAGAGAGGCAACTATGGAATTCCCTTTTTCTATGCAATCGTTTGGTCGATCTGGTTGAAGAGAAATCAGGTTCACTTCAAGAAATCTAGACCCGATTGGGATGGTACGATGGATTTGGCTAAACTTCGCATGGATTTTTGGGCTAAAACTAAGCTTGGGTTGGCTGAGATCTCTGTCGAACAAATTATATACAGGATTCAAGAAATCAAGGCCTTAAATCTTCAAGCACTTTCAAAGAAAAGATAAATCTGACTGATGCTGTTTTGCTGGTTCTGCTGCTCCTGGTTTTGCTATGCTGCTTGGGGTCTGATGGTTTAATGGCTCTGCTGATATGCTTTGGATACTGGGAAAGAAATGGGTGTATCACTTAAGTACTTGGTTTGGATTATCAACTGTCGGCTAGATGGTAGTTGAGGTAGTGGAATTGGTAGTGTTATTGGGAGCTAATAATGTAGAGGATACGGATTGGGATCTACTGGTCCTGTCCAAGCTGACTGAGATGACAGGGGTGAATCGCCACGTTACGCCTGCACAAGAAAGGGGTGAGATGCCCGCTAGTGTCTTTATACCAGCGGACCCTCCGACGATCAAGTCAGGCAAGGGATTTTAGAGAGAAGGAAGAACTTGAGAGAGTACTTTGACAGAGTTTTTGCTTAGTAATAGAGAGCACACCTTTGTCTTCAGGCTGGCTGACTATTTATAGGTAGAAATGTACTTGACCCGCTTGCGGAGTTCGACCCGACCCGAGCAGGTCGGGTTGTAATTCCTCTCTCTGATCTATGCATAGTAATTAATGGTTTGATGGTGACTTATTAGGGTCATCATCAGGAATCTGTGCAAGATCTTTCTGCAAGTGCCTTTTGTCATGTCAAGCTGTCCATCAATACTCAAACCTAGTCTAGGCCAAGCTAAGTCAACTCTTTTTGATATCCTAGTCTTAGAGTTTATCCGGACCTTACTGACCTCTTATCATCAGATCACTTTCCTGATATGCGTATCAACCATCAAGCTCGGATCTAGAGGTTGCAAAACTCGTCCTGTTCGGACCTGGATGCCGAGTATTTCGTGCCCGAGGTCGGGTTTGAACTCCCTTTGAACTTAGAGCCAAGGACAATTGCTCGGACACATATGCCACGTGGTCGACGAACCTCGGATATGCTACCCGAGTGGCTCAGCTTACTGCCCAAGCTAGCATATATGCCGTGTCACATGCCGTGGTCGAAAGGCCTGTTGCGCTATACGGCCTCCCACGTGTGTTCCACGTGGCTCTGGTCGGCCACATGTGCTCCACGTTGCTCTAGTCGAAACTTGATTCCCCTCAATTGGCCCCATCATCTTGCCATTGTTCGAGATCTTGAGCCGCTGGAAGATGATGTGATGCTCTTGCCCGATTCGTCATTTTGCATTTTGATCGGGAGGCTTGTTGAGCAAGCTTCGCTGACGTACTGTCCCTTAGGCTTCTCGCATGCCAATGGTCGTTTTCATCACATGGCAATACCCCATCGGTTCTGTGGCGCACTTATTGCTTGCATTGAGTGCGCATTAAATGCGTACGGCGCCAACTGTACCTTGGGTATAGGAATGTTGGCCGTCGTAATCAATAAATGTCAACATTTGAACTTATGACAGTTGGGGAGCTCGGATCACTGAGTCTGAGCATCGTCGCGACATTTCTAAGCAATCCGAAGCTTGAATTTGCTCGGAATAAAGCGCCCTTGCTCTGTACCTCGGTTCATTTATGCTCGGGGGTATTAATTTCTCATTTAATATGCATGGCGCACTCTGCCCTAGGCGCCGTGTCTCTTGGCGCTTCGTTTGAAAGAGAGGGGGAAGAGTATAAAAGGGGGAAGTCCCCTCTTTCTCTCCTCTTTACGAACCTTCATCTCTACTCCTCCTTTGACGATCTCTAGCAACAACTCCCACCACCTCTGGCGGCGACTTCCTTGGAGACAACGACCATCGGGACTCTCTGCACCACTTCTTTGAGGTAAGCCCTGTATATTTCTTGGAATTCCAGTTACCCTCATACGTTCTCCCCTTTAAATTTCCCTTTTGTGGCATCCGCGCCGTCGCCGCTGTGGCACCCCCGTGGCCCACGGTGGTGCCTTCTGGTCTTTGAATCATGTCAGCCCCTCCCACACTCGCAGTGGTGTAGGGGATAATCCCTTCTCTATTTACCATTGGTATTGCGGCGGCGCCGCCGCTGATGGTGGCCAGACCATTGGGTGTATCTCCTCTTTAAGAAAATAACTCCAAATAAATTGACTTTTTTTTTTAGAAATGGGGCGTCTCGCGCGGTATGTTGACACACCAAAGGCTTTAGCCGAGCTCCACCGAGCTCGATCCATCCCTGATGACGTTCGCATTCGCCAGGCCACTGGTGAGGAGACTCTTACTACAGGGTAACCCGGGGGGGTCATTTTTCGCCTTGTGGCTCTTCTGGAGTCAAGAGTTGAATTTTCATTGCCGAGCATTATAAGGGAAGCTCTCTCCTTCTACCGGTTGTGCCCGGCGCAGCTTACCCCCAATTTCTTCTCAATATTGATGGGCGTAGCACTATTGAATCGCTACATGGGCATCAACCTTGGTGTTCAAGAGATCCAATACTGCTACACCATCTCCGAGACCGCCAGGGGCCAGAGAAAATACTACCTCAAAGCCAAAGAGAGCCGTACTATTGTACTCGAGCTCAAGAACTCCCATAAGGGCGACCTTGAAGACTGTTGTGATTGAAAGAAATTGGCAGCTCGGGCCTAGAGCTCAAGATCCCTAGGCTCGGCTTTGTCCGACCAGACTGGGATCCCCAGGTACCCGAGCTCCTTTCCCATTGAAAATCTTTTCAATTTATTTATCTATCTGCTCAGAACTAATACATTTCTTTTTAAGTGCATATTGCAACACATTCGCCGCTCGAGACAAAAAGGATAGGAAGGATGACAGGATTAATTTTGATTACATAAGGCGGGTCCTCAACTGGGACCACGAAGTGCGCTGCTTCTCGCGGTTGTTCAACAGTGTCCCAATCCGACTGGACGAGCTAGGACACCGTCAGAATCCTGTTGAGGGCGATCAAGCCAGGGACACCCAAAACCAAATCGCTCCAAGCACGGGAGCTTCGACATCCCAAAACACGTCAAGAATCACATCGAGATCTTCCTCTAGCCGGTCGAGCTCATCTCGAGGAGCAAGAAGGATGTCACAGCGCAACCACATCAGAACCCTTCTCGGGAGTCTTCCCCCATCTTCTGCACTGGGGTCTCCTGGTCGGGACCCTGCTTCGTCCACGGGGGGTCTAATACCTCCATCCAGCACATTAGCCGCCTCGACCACTACTCGGGTAACCATTGCTCATCCTGGCCCTCAGGTTGCCCAGAGGAAGAGGCCCACTGCCTCAGAAGTGGCCGAGCGCCAGGTTCGCAGGAGGACCGAAGCCGATCCACCCCCAGCCATTCCAACAACCACCTCAGAGGTGATTTCGCACAGGAAAATCACCAAGCCGCTTGGGCACTGGCAAAAAGTCTCTGCTGGCCCAGGGACAAGGCAGACTACGAGGCCATCCTGGACGCCTCGATTGCCTAACAGGCAGCACAGCATGTCATTGTGGTAAGCTCTCGTACCCAGATAACTTGTGATTTATTTTGTATCTGAGCCGAGCTAATACTTTTGAATTGCGCAGGGCCTTCAAATGGGGATAGAAGCTGCCGAGCGATGCAGCAGGCTCCGAAAGAGGTACGATCTCATCCACGTCGAGATGCTGAAGCTGAAGGACGAGAACAAAATTCTTCGTGCTCAACTCAGCGAGATAGTGAAGGCCAAGGAGGCTGCTGAGCTCTGAGCTTCCTCTGCACTGGACATTGTGAAGGAGCATGAGGTGAACTTCGCCTCGGCACTAAGGAGCAAGGATGACCTCCGAAAAGCTTATGCTGAGCTCGAGACCACCTCTGACCGTACAGTGAAGGAGCAGTGGAATGCTGCGTACGATAAGGCCGACGATGAGTATGAAGCCCAAGTCATCACCCTACAGAACCCGATCTTCAAGATGGGTTGGGACGCTGCACTCATCGCCTCTGCCGTGCCCGACGATTCTGAGCTACACCACGTCGTCCCATGGCTCCAGCCATCCGTGCCATTCCCAGACGACCTGGCTTACCTGCTCAAGACTGCCATCCCTCCAGGGCAAGTTTTACAGGTCTCCCCCCTAACAGCTGCTGCTCTTGGGACTTCAGGGTAAGAGATTCCTCCTCCCCCACCTGAAGTCTTCGTTGCTCCTCCTCCTCCTCCCGTGCAAGAAGATGACCATATTTCCCAGCAAGCTCTCCCAACAGACGAGCACGAGGATACTTTTGAGGAGCTCGATCCACTGTAGCCCAAAACTCAGACTACCGATCTAAATGCCACGGTGGATCTTACCGCGGATGATGAGGAGCTCAGAGGAGATGCAAAAGTTGCTGCACAGGGGGTTGCACAGGTAAGCTTGGATGATGGACAAGTTATTGGTGAAGCTCCGAAGGCTGAGCAGGCAGAGGTCCCAACGTCGAGCAGCTAGAACTTCATTTTTTATGCTCTCCTTTTTTTTTGGTGCACGGCCCTGTTCTTGATGTGAGGTCGGCACGTACTAACTTTGTAATGGAAAATTTATGTAAATTTATGAAGTATTTTTGTTCGGCTTTTGTGAATGTCTCAGAATTTTTTTTTCTTCATTTCAATTTTCATGCAAGTGTATAACGCTCGGCCCCACATCATTTAGGTGAGGTCGGGTAATCTAATTACACGTACCTTCACCCAAGCTAAACAGTATGCACGGCCGGGCATAAATGTAGAAATCTCAAGATTATGCAGGCATTTTTACCGGTTTGTTGCACAGCTAACCGAGCCCAGATAGTTCTAGCCGAGTAAGGATTCTGCATGTTTCTTGTGCTTGTTGATGGGTCATGATGTCTAGCCGAGCTAAGTAACTTGTGCCCAAGAATGGGTCTTTGGGGGCTGCCAAGCTCAACGACAATGTTAGCCTACTGAAGCCGTTCAACTGTAGAAACTTGGTATAGAAATCTTAAAAATTTCCAAGTGAGTCGAGGCCGACTAGGGTCTTTGCCACCTGGTCGGACCGATGCTGCCTAGCCGAGCTAGGACTTTCTTGCCCAGGTATGACTCGAAGTCAGCTGGGACTTTTGGTGCCTAGCCTAGCTAGGACATTCTTGCCCAGACATGACGGGAAGTCATCGAGATTTTAGGTGCTTAGCCTGGCTAGGACTTTCTTGCCTAGGCATGACTTGAAGTCATCGGGACTTTTGATGCCTAGCCTAACTAGTACTTTCTTGTCCAAGCATGACTCGAAGTCATCGGGACTTTTGGTGCCTAGCTAAGCTAGGGCTTTTGTTGCGATGTCTTTAATTATGCACAAACTGTTGAAAAATTCTCTTCATTCATTATCCCAAACAAACATACATTCAAAGCTTCAATGATAAAACTTTCTTAAATTATATGCTTTCTACGACCTCGGGATTTGATTTCCTTCCATATCTTCAAGTCTGTATGCTCTCGTGCCTGCAACTGACGTGACTTTGTACGGACCCTCCCAGGTCAGGCCTAGCTTGCCATCAAGGGGGTCCTTTGTATTAAGGAGGACCTTCCTAAGGACCAACTCACCGACCTGGAAGTTCCTCTAATTCACCCGTTTATTGTAGAACTTTGCAAGTTGCTGGTGGTAGGACGCCAGCTTGACTAGAGCGTGCTCTCTTCTTTTCTCAGCGAGGTCCAAATCCCGAGTGATGCTAAGGCTGTTACTCCCGGATTCAAAAGCTTCAATTCTGGTAGTGGGCAATCCGACCTCCAAAGGGATAACTACCTCCAAGCCATAAGCCATGGCAAATGGTGTCTCCCCTGTTGAACTTCTTGGAGTTGTCCGGTAGGCCCATAACAAAGAGGGAAGCTCGTCCACCCGTTTTCCCTTGGCCTTCTCCAACTTTCTCTTCAGCCCGGATAGAAGTGTCTTGTTCGAGATTTCTGCTTGGCCATTGCTCTGGGGAAACGAAGGCGTTGAGAAGTAAATCTTTACCCCCAGACCCGAGCAGAACGTCTTGCATAAGTTGCTGTCGAATTGCTTCCCATTGTCTGCAACTATGGTACACGGAATACCAAATCTGGTGATGATGTTCTTCCATAGAAACTTCTTCGCGTCCACATCTCTGTGTTAGCTAAGGACTTAGCCTCCACCCACTTGGAAAAATAATTTGTAGCTACAATTAGGAACTTTTTATTGCCAAGTGCCCTAGGTAATGGCCCAACAATATCCAGTCCCCATTGAGCAAAAGGCCACGGGCTGGTGATCAGGCTGAGCTCCTCGGCTGGTTGCCTGTGCAAAGGTGCAAATCTCTAACACTTCTCACACTTCTGTGAATACACTTGTGCATCCTTCTGCATATAGAACCACCAGTAGCCCTGGCTTATTGCTCGGTGTGCCATAGACCTTCCCCCGGTGTGACCTCCGCATATCCCTTCATGAAGCTCGAACAAGAAGTCGTGAACTTTATTCGGGTGCACACATAATAAATAGGGTCCTGAGAAAGATCTTCTGTAGAGCTGACCCTTAGGTGATAGCCAAAAACGTGCAGACTTGTGTCTGATCTTGTGTGCTTCCTTCTTGTCCTCTTGGAGTTGGCCATTGTTGAGGAAACTGACGATAGGGTCCATCCAGCTTGGCTCCTGGTCTTCTTCAATAGCACATACCTGCTGAGCAATAATGTCAATGCTTGAGCTCTCCTGCGTTTGTACTTTCACCTTCCTTCTTATCCTGAGCTCAGTTGCCGAGGCCAGAGCTGCCAGAGCATCAGCGTGGGAGTTCCCTTCTCGGCTGACTTGTTCAATCTGTACTTCTTCAAAACCTTTGACCAGCTCGAGTGCTCTGGATAGGTAGGCAGCCATCCTGTCATCCCTTGCATTGTACTATCCAGTCATCTGGTTCACAACCAATTGGGAATCGCAAAATATTTCCAATTTTTTTATGCCCAGGAGCTCGGCGCTTCTGAGTCCGACGAGCAATGCTTCATACTCGGCTTAATTATTGGATGCTGGGAATACCAGTCTTATAAAGTGCTCTATTACTGAGCCGTCGGGGGAGACGAGAACCACCCCTGCTCCAGAGCCCTTCTGGTTTGAAGCGCCATCAGTGAATAACCTTCACCTTTGTAGTATTGTTGACCGGGTCTTGGCGTTGGATGCCCCATTTTCTTCTCCATCTTCCTTTCCTGCCCGGCCATTCTTCCCCTCCAGCTCGGACTCGAGCGTGGTTGGGTCCGAGCTGAGCAAAGAACTCGGCTTGGAGAACTCGGCGATAAAATCTGTGAGGACCTGACCTTTGATTGATGTTCTTAGTTAGAACTCGATGTCGTACTCCCCAAGTTCCACTCCCCACTTAGCAATTCTTCCAGAGAAGTCAGCTCGGCGCATCAAGGCTTTAAGTGGATGTTCGGTCAAAACAATGACTTTGTGCTATTGGAAGTACTGGGCCAGCTTTCGAGATGCCATGACCAGAGCCAGAGCCAGCTTTTTGAGAGGCAAGTATCTAGTCTCGGCATCGAGGAAGGTGTGGCTGACATAGTAGATTGGATGCTGTTCGGCAATGGTCATCTTGAGCAGGACGACGCTAGACGCATGTTCGGACACTGCAAGGTACATATATAGCTCCTCCCCAAACAAGAGCTTGGAGAAAAGAGGAGCCGAGGTCAGGTACTCCTTCAAATTTTGGAGCGCCTGATCACACTCCTCCCCCTAGACAAAATTCTTGCCCTTTTTTAACAACTAAAAAAAATGATGGCACTTATTTGATGATCGGCTGATGAATCTGTTCAGTGCTGCTACCATTCCTGTCAATCGTTGTATCTCGCGAACAGTTTTTGAGGGCTGTATGTTCTGGATTGCAGCTATCTGGTCGGGGTCTGCCTCAATACCTCTTCTACTGATCAGGTGCCCCAAGAACTTGCCCGATTGTACCCCGAATGCACACTTTGACGCAATGAGCCTCAGCTTGTAAGCTTTCAACACTTCAAAGATGCTGCTCAGATTGGATAGGTGATCGTGCTCTTGCTCAGTCTTCACTACCATATCGTCTATATAAACCTCAATATTCTGACCTAGCAAAGGTTGGAATATTTTGGTCACCAGCCTCTGATAGGTTGCCCCAGCATTCTTCAAACCAAAGGGCATGACCTTGTAGCAATACAATCCTCTGGGGGTGATGAAACTAGTCTTCTCTTGATCATTCGGGCTCAAAGCAATCTGGTGGTAGCCCCTATAGGCATCCAAAAAACTCACGATCCCGTGTCCAGCGGCTGAGTCTACGAGCTGATCAATTTTGGGAAGTGGGAAGGAATCCTTAGGGCAGGCTTTGTTCAAGTCGGTGAAATCAACACAGACCCTCCACTTCCCATTTTTTTTCTTGACGACCACAGTGTTAGATAACCATTGGGGGTACTGCACCTCCCTTATTGCCCCTGCCTCGAGTAATTTTTTAACTTCCTCTGCTACGGCTTCCACGTGCTGAGCGGAGGACCTCCTCCCGCGCTGGACAACAGGCTTGTGTGTAGGGTTGGCATTCAACTTATGTTGCATCACCTCGGCATCAATGCCCGGCATCTCATAGGAAGTCCAAGCGAATGCCTCCACATTTGATCTGAGAACTCACCAGGTCAGTGCTCGGCCATATGGGTTTCGAGCAGGAAGAAACGATCAGGGTCATCCTCATTTAGCATGACTTTCTTCAGTGGCTCCACAACCTTTTCTGTTGGTGCCCTCCCAACCTCATCAAGGAGTGGCCTGTCTGGAACTTCAACCACACACATCTATTCGTCGCTGGACGAGCCCTCTTTTCCTCGGATAGCAGCCATAAAACAATGCCTGACCACTTCCTGATCTCCCCTGATGGATTCCACGCCCCTGGAAGTGGGGAATTTTAGGACTTGATGATAGGGAGAAGGGATGGCTTTGAGCTGATGAAGCCATGTCCTCCCCATTATGGAATTGTAGGGGGATGGTACATCTACTACCAAAAATTTAATATTTTTGAGCTAAGAACCTGCCCTAACCGGCAGTGTGATTCTTTCCATTGGTAAGACGGGCTGACCGTTGAACCCGACTAATGGGGTATGATATTTCTGCAAATCCTCCTTCTTGAGCCCTAACTTATAGAAGAGGTTGGCGTACATTACCTCTGCCGAGCTTCCTTGATCGACCAAGATACGCTTCACGTTACACCTCCCTATCCGGAGGGTTATAACAAGTGCGTCATTGTGAGGGTGTTCAACCCCTTCTAGGTCGGCATCAGTGAAAGTCAAATCTCCTTCCAAGAACTCACTGCTCAAATACTTCCTTTTACCCGGGCCACCTTGCTCGAGTTGGGTCTGCATAACCTCGCGATGTGCCCTCTTTCGGCTTTGACCCCTCGTCTCCTTCGACGTCTCCGGCTTGGGGGCAGCGTGTATTACATTAATAACTCCCATGGGCTCATCTGCTCCTCTATCTTGCTCGGCTTTAGCATGCTGCTTAGCCCAGGTCTTTTCTTTGTCGATGAATTGCCTAAGGTTCCCTGCCTTCACCTGCTCCTCCAAGAACCTCTTAAAGGTCCGACAACGGTCCGTGTAGTACCCGTGCTCTCTGTGGTAGGCACAGTGCTTCTTGTCATCCCATTTGCTCGGGTCAGTGAACATCATGGGCAGCCAGACAAACCATGGCTTATCTTTGATTTGGTTGAGTAGCTTATGAATGGGCTCCTTGAACACGGTGTTGGCCACCTCATATACCTCGTTGGGCCTCTGGTGCTCTTTCTCCCGATCAGGCCTGTTCTTGGGCTTCTTGTTCTCCTTTTTCTCTGTTCGAGCTTCTTTTTGTGCTTCTTAAGCAGGGGCTTCATTACTCACGCCCCCCATGTCCTCCTCAACTTTGGAGTACTACTCGATTCGCAACATCAGCTCTGCCATGCCCTGAGCAAGCCTTTTGGTCAACGAGTGCCTCAATTTGTGGGTTTCCTACAACCCGAGCTTGAAGGAGGCCACTGCAAGCTGCTCATTGCAATCATCTATGTCATTGAAGGTCTCCTAGTAATGTCGAGTGCAGGATCTCAAGCTTTCATTCTCAGCTTTCCTCAAGCCGAGCAGAGAATCAATCTCTCTAGGTTGACGACCGTTCATAATGAACCTTGCTGTGAACAGCTCGGCGAGCTGTCTCCAACTTTCCACTGATCCAGCTGGGAGTTTGTCAAACCAGCGCAGGGCCACCTCTCCCAAACTGGAGGGAAAGATCCTGCACATCAGAGCATCATTTGCACTCCATAGTGCCATCATCTATCTGAAGTGTTGAATATGACCCATAGGGTCAGTTTTCCCATCGTAGAGATTGAACTTGGGGGTTTGAAACTTCCTGGGCGGGTATGCTGCATCCACCTCCCTTGTAAATGGAGAGGCAGATATCTGCTCCAACGCCCTCCGAGCCACATCTTGAGCCAATCTCCCCGTACCCGACTGTAATCTCCCCTCAAGATGGAGGTTCAGCCACTGTTTGAGCTCTTCCTTTTCCTTCGCACGTCCAATTTCTTGACCAGCCTGCCGTTGCTGCTCATGAAGGCGCTCGGCTGGTTCGTGGGTGTTACTGGAGGTCTGTGTTTGCCCCTGTCTCCTCCTTTTGGAGCTTGAGACACGGCTCCTCTCAGGGTCCTCCTCTCGTCGATCGAGTCGAGGATCCCTCCTCGAGCTACGGCTTGCCTGAGGCCGAGCAATGCCTCTCCTCCGATCACGATCGGACCTTTCATAGTTGGCCTCCTCATGTTCAGACCGGGCTACTGTTGAGCACCGATTCATCTGAGCCCTCATCTCGTGGAGCTCCTGTTGGAGCCTGACCAGTTGCTGGTCCCTCCTGTTCAGCTCATCCTAATATCCTTCCAGAACTAGCTGCATGGTGTAACGTGGGGGGTAGCCCCCTCCCCCCCAAAAGGCGTCGTTTTGCGAGAACCTCCCACATGGGTCCATTCTCTCCTTTGATCGACCCTGGCTCCACCAACGTGGACCTCAGAGGGCACGGGGTGTCCTTTTCTATGGTGAGTTGCATGAGATGTTTCCGCGCATTGTTCGCGGTGCTCCCTCAGCTATTCGTGAACGTGGTTTCCCCGACTAGCCATGGAGGAGTTCTAGATCTTTCCACAGACAGTGCCAAATTGTAGAGGATACGGATTGGGTTCTACAGGTCTCGTCCAAGCTGGCTGAGGTGTCAGGGGTGAATCGCCATGTGTACGCCTGCAAAAGAAAGGGGTGAGATGCCCGTTGGTGGCTTTATACCGGCGGACCCTCAGACGATCAAGTCAGACAAGGGATTTTAGAGAGAAGGAAGAACTTGAGAGAGTATTTTGACAGAGTTTTTGCTTAGTAATAGAGAGCTTACCTTTGTCTTCAGGCTGGCTGACTATTTATAGGTAGAAATGTACTTAACCAGCTTGTGGAGTCCGACCCGACCCGAGCAGGTCGGGTTGTACTTCCTCTTTCTGATCTATGCATAGCAATTAATGATTTGATGGTGACTTATCAGGGTCATCATCAGAAATCTGCGCAAGATCTTTCTGCAAGTGCCTTTTGTCATGTCAAGCTATCCATCAATACTCAAACCTAATCTATGCCAAGCTAAGTCAACTCTTTCTGACATCCCAGTCTTAGAGTTTATCTGGCCCTAACTGACCTTTTATCATCAGATCACTTTCCTGATATGCGTATCAACCCTCAAGCTCGGATCTAGAGGTTGCACAACTCGTCTTGTTCGGACCTGGATGCTGAGCATTTCGTGCCCGAGGTCGGCTCCCTCTGAACTTAGAGCCAAGGACAATTGATCAGACTCATATGCCCCGAGGTCGACGAACCTCGGATATGCTACCCGAGCGGCTCAGCTTACTGCCCAAGCTAGCATATATGCCGTGGTCGAAAGGCCTGTTGCACTATACGGCCTCCCACATGTGTTCCACGTGGCTCTGGTCGGCCACATGTGCTCCACGTTGCTCTAGTCAGAACTTGATCCGCCTCAAATAACAACAAGGGGAAGGTCATCACAGAAGACTTTGCTGCAATTTTTGCTAAAGTGCCTTAGTAAGAGAACCTGTGTAAGAGCCTCAATTCTTTGGTGAGATACTGATTAGTGTGGGTGCCCCTGATCAAGCATAGCTGTAGTGGTTTAATAGTTTCAGTTGCAATGTGTCAGCGTAGCAGTGGTTGGGCGGAAGGAGAAGCAGCAACTCTTAGCTTGTGGAAATTGCACCAGCAACAGTTCGGCTCCGAAGGAGTTTTAACTCTTTTTTATACCTTGTAAAATGCTCAGCTTTTGCTTTACCTTTGTCCTAATGTTGATGCTTTACCAACTACTTGGCTTAGGGGGAGCAATCTTTGCATGCAATATTTTTATTCTAGAGTAATATATTTGGTTTTTGCAGTTCAAAAAAAATATTAAATATATTAAAGTCATGCTTTTTATTGATAAATTCTAAAATCGTGTCACTTATCAATATAATAATCTACTATTGTGTCTTTTTTGTCTTTTTTTCATATATATATATATATATTGTTTTTAAATTTTACGACCTGGTTTTCTAATTTATTTTGAACCTTTCCTTTTAAATTTGTTTTTTTATTTTAATTGAATGGTAAATATGTTAAAACCAAAAACCAAGATGGTGATCTTTTGCAATTTGATTTGTTAATCTCATTAGGCTTATTATATAGTATGTTCCAAATTTGATTTCATTTTTTTTGCTTTGCAATTTTATTGTCATTTTTCTTTCAATATTATTTTATTAGTTTCATCTTTTAAAGCGTCTTTTATTTGTTTCCATGCTTCATTAAATTCTCATATTATTGCATAATTTCTTGACTAAAACATAAAACAAATCTTTGTTAAAGGAAAAAAAAGGAAAAACTTGCTTTTAAAAATCAGCAATTTTAAAATGATCAAACTCCGGCTTTAATAGACAGTTCAAGAATGCAGACTTTCTTCAACCCCTCGATTTTCTAATTCCGCCCAGTTGGTCACAATTCTCAGAGAGATGGAAAGGGGAGGAGTGAAGGGTCCATTCATTATAGCCATGAAAGGGTACCCTTGCACCGGCAAGACGACGCTAGGCTGGTGCCTGGCACAATCCATCAGGTGCCCCCTTATCGGCCAAGATTGTGTCCGTGATTGCATCTCAAGTCTTCACCACTCTCTCCCAAAATCCCCCACTGAAGCTGCCAAACACCTCGATGACCTATCCTTTGAAGCAATTTGCCGGATCGCAACGCGCCAGCTGCGCTTTGGGTTTGATCTCGTCATCGATTCCCCACTCTCTCGCCGATCCCATCTGGATCGGTTGCTGCAGATCTCCAGCTCCACGGCCTCCCATCTGGTCATCGTCGATTGCAAACCTCAAGACAAGTACGTGTGGCGGCAGCGTCTTGAGCGCCGAGCCGCCGTCGACGGCACAGCCGGATGTTGGTACAGGCCGTCAACATGGGAAGATCTTGAAAAGCTCTTTGAATGGTATGATGGGTGCTCAGATTACGACACCGGAGATGTGCCAAAGATCGTCGTCGACACCACCAACCATGTTAGGATTCGCGAGCTTGAATTCGCCGTCCAAACAGTTGCTACCTCCCGTCAATGTCACTGCATCGATTATCACGACTTTGCTCATCATCTGGGGAGAGGTCTGGTGCTCACCGAAGGAGAATCCCAGAGGAAGGAGAGATTGAAAAAGGATGAGGAATATGAAGGCCACCGCGCGCACTACCATGCATTAGATTTAGCCCCCGGCGACGAACACAGGGTGGGCGGCGGCGGCGGCGGACTTACCTGCCGAGCATGCCTCGAACCCATCTCAGGAGCAGCATACAAATGCTTCAAATGCGACCTCCGCCTTCACAAACTGTGCGCAGAATTGCCCGACAAGACGGAAATCAAGCCGCAAGACTTCCCCTCTTTTCTCCGGGCAATCCCACGCGAATTCTCCTTCCCAGAAATAGTTAGGTGCAATCACTGCGAATCCCATAACAAGGATTACAAGCAATGCCATGAATGCCTATTCGAATCTTACATAAGATGTGCCTTATTGCCCTCTGTTCTTCAGCATCCATGCCATGAACATGCCCTGTACGTTAACATTGATCCGATTTCTTACAACTCAGGATTTCAATGCCAGGCCTGTGGCGATCCTGGAAACTACATCTGCTACTGCTGCTATGAATGTGTATTCAAATGTCATCTTGCTTGCGCAGTGTTGCCGCACACCTACAATCAAGAACGCCATCGGCACCCACTTACTGTTGCTTCCTTGCCGGAGGATGACGATTCGGAGGACTTCTTATGCGATGCTTGTGAGACGCCGAGGAATGCAAAGTTCTGGATGTACCACTGTGCAGAATGTGATTTCGCATGCCACTTGAGTTGTATGAGTTTTGTGAGTTGAATTGCTTGAATTTGAGTCTTTCATACTTTCCTGCCGTGGATGAGTATCAACTTCTGTTCTTTTCAGTCTTTCTTTCTTTTTCTTTTTTTTTCCATTTGGTTTAGGAGTTAGGACTCTCTAATGTTTTTAATTTCAACTTTAATGTAAGTTGACTTATTGTGGATCTAACTCAAGCTAATTTGGTAATTTTCAATCATTTATCTTCTATTTACTAAAGTACATTTAAAAATTATTAAAAGGACATTATTAGATAACATCATCAAAACACACATCTTAAGAAAAATGGATGGTCTAATATGGATAATGTCTTTTGATCAAATGTAATTAACTAATGAAGAGGGTTAAGAATCAGGTTCATAGTCATACTTCGCTGATAGCTATCTTGGTGAGTTGTCTTCATCTTTTCCTACAATTACACAGGGCTAGAAATGCCATGTTAGTGGCTTGACAAGAGGATCGATCAAGTTAGCATAAGCTTAAAAGTGAAAAAGTAAAATGGGAGGTTTTGCTCTACAAAATTTGTTGTGCATATCTATTGGTGTAAAATCCTTCTGTTTTTGTATATTAGTCATGGATTTGACTTTTTAACCTCAAAATGGATTTTATTCCACCCATAAAGTTAGCCATAAAGTTGTAACTTTATTGATGATGGCATGAAGTGTTCTGTTGTTAGTAACAGCAGTCTCCATTACTTTTGCTTTTGTAAGTGATTAGACTAACAAACTCCAACCTGCCTGTACTAATGTCAAATCCAAGCTTACGGCCTGTAGTGTTACCTGCAAGTCTTTAAACTTTGTGAGATCGGTCCTTATGTCCCCTAGCTCCTCAAGCTTGATCAAGTCATTGTTAGTTTGCTTTCGAGCTTATACCTCGTATAGTAAACCTATTACGACAGTGTCCTCCCCTGGGTTCTCTAATGTGTCGATAATGTGGTTGCTTTATGGGATTCACATCCCGACCTCCCTCAATTGTTCCCAGCGCCTTGGCATTGCTTTGTACCAGAGTTGTGGGAAAGTGGTGCTTGTAGAAGCTGTTTTTGGCCCTCTTTATTGTGACGTTCGAGGCAATATTAAATGTTGGTGGGTATCTCATTGAATTGCCCTCACTACAAGAATATGCAATATTTGTAACAATTTTCCCTAACGAATCATATAGGTTGTCATGGAAAGTTAACATTTGGTGACAACCATTTAATGTACGTTGTCGAAAGTAATATAAACTTTTTGCAACAAGCTTTACTCGTCAGCAATGTAATGATAAATTAGCACCACCATAATCAGTTTTGTGCGCTTAGGTTCTTTTTGTTTACTGACAACACAGCTCGTCGCGAAAGGTGTAATTTTATTTATGGATTGTGCAGCTCATCGCGAAAAGGCATGATATTTTTTGACGACAACACAGGTCTTCGCAGAATGTTTGATACAAAAGTTTAATCTTCATCATGCCAGAGGAAACCATATCATCTCTAATTTGCCTTTTCTATCTTTTCCACTGTAGCCTCTCGCCAAGTTACCACCTCCTCCTTCCTCATCCCGCCATTGCCTCTCCCCAAGCCACCACCGTCGGTTCTTCCCCAAATCAGAAGCTGCATCGTTGTCACTGCCTCTCCCCTAAGCGTCGTCATCTCCTCTCCCTTAAATAGTTAGGTGCAATCACTGTGAATCCCATAACAAGGATTACAAGCAATGCCATGAATGCCTATTCGAATCTTACATAAGATGTGTCTTATTACCCTCTATTCTTCAGTACCCATGCCATGAACATGCCATGTACTAGTAAGCGACGAAATGCTTTGAGGAGTTGAAAGTAAGCATAGATCTGGAGATTCTCAAATAGGTCAACCTTTGGAACTACTGCTGAATCTATGGGCAGACAAGAGACAACCTGACAAACTGAAACATCTTAGTAGCCAGTCAACTAACAAAAATGGGGGCCATGGAGCAAGAGCAAGTTAGGCCTTCCCAAAGATCCCCCAACCAGAGGTTGCGTTATGATTGATCCGATTTCTTACAACTCAAGATTTCAATGCCAGGCCTGTGGCGATCCTAGAAACTACATTTGCTAATTCTGCAATTAATGTGTATTCAGATGTCATCTCGCTTGTGCGGTGTTACTGCACACCTACAAGGGAGAACACCATCGGCACCCAAGTTTGTTAATCTAAATACCCAAAGGCAAGACTAATCAATCATAAAGTCCAACCTCCATACCCACATATACACATCAAGCTATTATGCTGAACAGGCTATCATGCTTATGTTTAGAAGATGCTTAAACACATACAATCAAGCACACGCACATCCTCACAAGGTGATGTACCCTCTTTCCTATGGCTCTTAGGAATTCGAACCCAGAACTCTGATACCAAGTTGGCACGCCCCAAACATCAGGGTCACGCGAAAACCCACCATAACGCCATTTATGAAAATAAAGTTTGCAGTTGGATAACCAAGTATACAATATTTGGATAAAAGATCTCCAAAGTTCAGCTCTCATAAACAGTAAACATGCAATCTCATATATGAATAAGTATATCGCCGCAAGGCGTACAAAACTCTCCTTTTAAACATGCATCACATGTAAGAGTACATGCCAAAAATATGAAAACTATTGCATGTCTTCCGTCACCACAGGCATCTAGGTCAACTGCACATGTTCACCTGAAAATAGTTTTACAGTAAAATCTCACACCATAAGCCGAAACCCAATAAGAAAAGACAATAAAGCTGTAAAGCAGGCTACGCAATCATAAGCATACAAGCTCAACCACAGGAGCAAAACGGTTTTTCTCTCATAAACCAGCAGTTTTTCATCCTTGAAACCATGCATATCATCATAACCGATATCATACTACAGTTAAGGAAAGTAGTAAAAACACAATATGCTCTACTCGGGCCACACCGCTAAGGAGAAAACAAGGTAAAATAAAATCTTATGTACCAACTCTGCCACACAAACAAAGGTAACAACTATAGACTCTTGCCCATTACTCTAAAACCACTCATGGTCTGCTAAGTAATGACAAGTTCTATACGGAGTCACGATAACAACGCCATTAACGAAGGTAATAAAGACAGTGCGTGTGACTCTGAAGGACGAAGACGAGGTCCTGGAGAGATATGTGTTGGGTGTGTTGCTCATAGTGTGTTTGGGCGTAGTGCATGGATTGCATGAGTAGCTTGTCGGGGCTTGTGAGCCGGTTTAGATATGTGTTCATGTGTTGCATATATATCTGTTATCTTGGGACTTGTGCGAGTCGTGTTATCTAAAACTATTTTCAAACTGTTTTAAAGCTTGAAAGAGAGTCTAAAACTGTACCTCATTTTCCTAGCATGTTTAGCTTATATTGCATGTGCTGTCTAGTTTATGCTGAGTTTTGGCTCACGGTATGGGATTTGAAATATTTTTTAGGTACGGCTCACGCAGGTTGATCCGGGGTTGTCGGAGGGGTGAAAGAGCTGAAGTCTTCTCTTTTGCTAGTTTTGAACATGTATGCTGTAACATATTTTTTGGCGTTGGGGCCGTATAATGTAAGCCGTTTGGCGATTATATACAATGCATGTATGGTTTATTTTGAGAGTGTATTCTCGGGTTTGGTACTATCCTAGTTGTTTATCGGTGTTTCACGTGAGCCAGAGTTTGGGGCGTGACACGGCTTCTCTCTCCCAGGGCACGAATATACTTCTTTTTGGCTTCCAAAGGATCAAACTCACTCTCATATCTCACACCATCTTTCAAAGCCCTTCCATGGCACCTAGGGTTAAAGACAGTAAAGGTAAATCCATTGCTAGAGATGATCCTACCGGCCACAATGACCAATGGTTCAATTTAAGTTGCACCGAAATTCTCTACAAGCATCGTCTTCAATCTCTAGATCCTATTTTTGGTAAGATCCTCAACATGAGATTCTTGGATGCATATTTTCCTCATGTTTTGCGACTTTTCTCTAAAATCGGTTCGGGGCCATACATTTTCTACCAACCTAAGGTGTGTATCCTCAAATCACACGGATATTTTATGCTAATCTTTCTCAAGAACTCACACCAAATCCAAATGATCATTCCATGCGCTTCACTACTTACCTTTACGGGAAAACCTACAAATTTTTCGATAAAGACATAACAAATCTTTTTAGAATGGGTCGAGGAGATATTATTTGTCCCCAAATTTCATCTCAATCATGAATTATGGTGCAAGAATTCACTCCCGAAACATTTTTACCCATGATCATGACCGAACTCCCTCTAAATTTTTCTTTCACCCCATCTTACTACCAACTTACACTTGAGGCCAAAATTTTACATCTCATCATTACATACAACATATTGCGTCGTAGTGGATCTCGCACCTACATCTCATATCTTGACTGCTTTATTTTATGGTGTATTTACATGAAAAAATGTCTCGACCTTCCATCTCTCATATGCCAATGGATGCTTACAAAAAAAAGTACCAAACGCCAAACTCTTCCATATGGTGGCTTCCTCACACCTCTTTTTGAGTCCTTTAGCTTTTCTCCATCTCCTTCTAATTTTCTTCCACCCAAAAATTCTAATTTTCTTACCACCACAACCTCAAAGAAAATGGATTATCGTTTATACAATGGATAGTGGCTACCCAAAAATCAAAGGCAAGTTCCTCAAGTTGCCCAAGATAGTGTTGAGGAAGCTAAGGCTGCTGCCTTTGCACATGATGATGCTCCTCCACCTCATGCTCCATCAGTACCCCCATCTGCTTCTGCCACCACTGATGACACTGCTCCCTGTCACACGCTCTTTTTTAAAGAAATTGGTCAAATCCTTTTCAAAAAATATTGATAAAAAGCTTGCTAGAATCAGGTCCCGCCTCACTCGCATCAAGGATGCCCTAGGCATTCCTCCCTATAACGCTACTTCACCCGAGGATGATGGTGATGGCGATAACGACGAGGTTCACTCTAGCTCCACTTCTTTTTTATCATGATAAAAGGAGGAGAACCAAGTGAGCAGAAAGGAAGGAAAGCTTCTTAATTATCTTTTGGAGAGCATAAATTTTGTATTTTGGATCATGTATTTATGCTACTTATGCTACTCTTAGTCCTTAGTTTTTGGATATTGTATATGTGCTTGGATGTTTACTTGGTTTATCATATGAATGGTTATGTGGTCATCTTTATGGTTATGCTTAAATGGTTTCATATTAAATATTGAAATGAATATATGCATGTTAATATCTTATGAATGATTGAAAAG
>JAUMHN010038621.1:0-28592 GCA_032360265.1 Heliamphora ciliata | reverse complement strand
TATCTTGGTGTATAGCAAGAACTTAGATGAGCATTTAGAACATTTGCGTTGTGTGCTTGATGTTTTGAGAAAAGAAATATTATATGTCAATATAAAGAAATGTTCCTTTTGTTTGGACAAAGTTGTCTTTCTTGGCTATGTTGTTAGCACAAGAGGAATCGAAGTAGATGAGGAAAAGGTGAAGGCTATGAAAGAATGGCCCACACCCAAGTCAATCACGGAGGTAAGAAGTTTTCATGATTTGGCTAGTTTTTATTGACGCTTTGTTAAAGATTTCAGTACACTGGCGGCACCGCTCACTGAAATTGTTAAAAAAAAACCTTGGGTTTTAATTGGGGAAGTGAGCAAAATCGTGCATTTATTGAGATTAAAGAAAGGTTATGTAGTGCCCATGTTTTAGCATTACCTGATTTTTCTATAACTTTTAAGAACGAGTGTGATGCTTCAGGAATAGGTATTGGAGCTGTTTTGTTGTAGGAGAAGCGGCCCATAGCTTATTTCACTAAAAAGATAAATGGAGAGCAGCTTTGAAATACCCAACATGACAAGGAGCTTTATACATTGGTGAGAGCCTTGGAGACCTGCCAACATTACCTGTGGCCAAAAGAATTTGTCATACATACCGATCATGAGTCCTTGAAACACTTGAAGGGACAAGGTAAGTTGAATAAAAGGCATGTCAGGTGGATGGAATTCATTAAAACCTTTCCGTATGTGATCAAATATAAACAAGGTAAGGTGAACATTGTGGCCATGAGCTGCCAATGCCCTATTTTCACCCAGGCTTCGAACCCTGGGGTCCCCCTTCCCCATTTAACTGCCCAAAAAAAAAACATTATGGCCGATGCATTATCAAGAAGGTATGCCCGTGTCTCTACTTTAAATTATTAAGAAGGTATGCCCTTGTCTCTACTTTAAATGCAAAGTTATTAGGATTTGAGTATGTTAAAGAATTGTGTGCTACTGATAATGACTTTGCCAGTGTGTATGAAGCATGTGGGAAGGCGGCGCTTGGTAAGTTCTATAGACTTGATGGGTACTTGTTTAGAGAAAATAAACATTGCATGCCTAATAATTCTATGCGTGAGTTGCTTGTGTGTGAAGTACATGGAGGTGGTTTGATGGGTCACTTTGGAGTAAGGAAGACTTTAGATATATTGCATGAACACTTTTTTTGGCCAAGAATGAAACGTGATGTGGAGAGAGCGTGTGCTCGATGCATTACTTGTAGGCAGGCCAAATCTAGAGTTTTTCCACATGGTTTATATACTCCTTTGCCCGTACCTAGTGAGCCTTGGGTCGATATTTTTATGGACTTTGTTTTAGGCTTACCTAGGTCAAAGACAGGTAAGGATTTGATTTTTGTGGTTGTTGATCGATTATATAAAATGGCACATTTCATATTTTGTCATAAAACTGATGATACAACCCACATTGCTGACCTATTCTTTCGAGAGATAGTTCGACTCCACGGTGTTCCTAGGAATATTGTGTCTAATCGAGATGCTAAGTTTTTTAGCTATTTTTGGAAGGTTTTGTGGCTCAAGTTGGGAACTAAGTTGTTTTCAACTACTTGTCATCCCCAAATGGATGGACAAATCGAGGTAGTGAATAGAATTTTATCTACCTTATTATGTACTATCATTCAAAAGAACCTAAAAAAAAAGTAGTTCGACTCTATTAACACGAACACACTAGGTGCGAATCATGGTGCGATAGTAAGTGAGTAAATTGTGCCGATCCTGGCACTCTTGCGGCAGGGTTTTGTTCCCTTGATTTCTCACACCCGTAGTCAATGAAGATCAATAACCAGATGATGTACACGGAGTACGACCCAAGTAGGGTCTCAACACATAGTGAGGGTCCGTCACAGCGACCTCGAGCACGGTCGTTGGTAAATTTACGTGGTGGTGTGTTAGGAATCTCCAGTTCAGGGGGTTCTTCTCCCTATCAAGAATCTCAACCTAGGATTGCTCCTCAATCCCTACCTAGTGGGGATCTATCACGGGATAAGGTTACAGAGCAGGTTAGGGTTTGCGATGTGGTGCAATTGAAAGGTGACAATGCTGAATCTTCAAGTCCAGTTCCAGTTGCGGCCAATACTTGTTTTGAAAGAGTTGCAATTGAGGCGTTGAATCGAGCATGGAAAGGTCTTAAGCCCTCTCAGCACGGGACGTATAGCTGACATTGAAGCCAAGTTGGGTCATGTCCATGGCAAACACACAACGCAAGGTGTTTCTCCTCTAAATCAAGGTTTGGACTTTTTGATTCATGTTCTGGTGCTGCTGTTCCTCGAGCCACTCGTGGAGGCTTCTGTGGCCGAGGCATCCCATATGGCAGAGGTCATTTGCGGAGTGGAGGTGATATTTCCAGTTTGGGTATTGAACATACGGGAGCAGGGCATATTTTTGCTCGTGTTGTGCTCGACAAAAAGCCTAGCTTACCTCAGGTTAAAAAGTGGGCATCATTATTAACAAATCAGAGTTCTTCTAGCCCCTGCCTTGAGTACATTGAAGTTAAGAGTCTAGAGCATTAAGCTTATGTTGATATTGATAATGAGCTTATTGATGAAAAGGAGTGGGCTGCATGCCTAGTGGGTTCTCTCTTAATTCTTCTAGAGACGATAGCATCAGATGGCTTTTAATTAGTAGGAAGTTTTCCATAGGTTCTTTGTGGGAGGTTATCCGTGAGCATAGACCAAGACCTAGTTGGCGTAACCTTGTCTGGTTTAAGCATCATATCCCTCGGGTTAGCTTTATCCTTTGGGTGGCTATTCGGGGGAGGCTTAACACGGGTGATAGATTTCGGCTTTTGGGGCTAGATTGTGACTATAGTTGTAGTTTGTGCTCTAGTATTGAGGAGTCCTATGATCACCTTTTTTTCCAGTGTACCTATGCTAGTCAGATATGGTCTTGGGTCCTGAATAAATGTAATCTTAGCTAGTTTGAATCTTCTTGGAAAGCATGGTGGACTAAGTTTGCTAGTGGTGGGCGAGGCTCTGCTTTGAGCTCTCTAGTTCGTCGGTTGGCTCTTTCTGTAACAATCTACTGTATATGGAAAGAACGTAACCTTCGGAAGTTTCAAGGAAAGAGGTGTTGATGTGAGGAGGTTTTTAAGGAGATCTGTGGGCTTAATAGAGTTAGGGTTTCCTCCAAGCGTAGGGTTCCTGAGTCCAGTACCAATAGAGCTATTCAAGAGGATTGGGGTGTCCCCCCGGACATTTTTGAAACTAACTATTGAACTGCCGCTCTTTATCTTGTGTAGGGGAAGGCCAGTCTGTCTTGTGCGATTGGGATTACTTGTTTGGAGTATAGAGTGCAGGATGTGTAATTTTTACTTAATTCTTAATACCTGCTAGTTCTTTGTCTTTATGCAGATTAGCTTGGAAGGTCTAAGGAGCAGTGAGATTTGAGATTTTTTGTTGGAGATGGGAGTGATACACTTGTGAGCGAGTGTTGTGAGGTTCTTTATAACCTTCCTACATGTGTTTATTTATTTATTTTTGGGTAATTTACATGTGTTTGTTCACTGTGTAGCTGCGGTGGAGATGGAGTCAGATTTGCTTCTTCATTTCCTTTGGAGAGTTGAGTGATACACTTTGTGTGGATGGTTGTGAGGCTGTTTCATTGATTTCTTTCTTTTGTATGCTCAGGTCTCCTTGGGTGGCGGTTTCCCGTAAAAAGAAGCCTAATAAAAAGAGTTTTATGGCTCAAACCACGATGAAATCTCATTTTCTTATGGTAATTAATGTAACATAAAAGGAAAAAAAATGTACATGAATCCAAGGGGCATGCCCCAAGAAGTTACATCACTAACCAAACAAGACAAGAAAACTAAGCAACAAAAACCACATAACCCCCGCATGGGAGCGGGGGAGAAATGCTAACCAAACAAAAACCACATACAACCCTCAATGAGAGAACTAACGTCAATGACCAATAGACGGTTTCTTCTTTTCCTTACCATTGGACAGCATAGACTGCTTATTCCCTGCCTTCTGTTGAGGAGAAGAAGGAGAAACTTCGTACTCACCATTCGAAAGGGCTTGGGACCGTTGTTTCTTTTTCTTTTTCTTACGCACAAGCAAGCTGAAGGAATTTGAAGTAGGGGATACAGGTGCCGCCTGCTCCCTATCACCCATCTCTGCGGGACTAAACGACTATTTTTTCTTCTTCTTTCCACTGGGCTTCTTACTCATAGCCGATTGATGAGAAATTGAGGATGGAGCTTCATACACACCAACTACCGGGGTCCACACACCTCGGCCTCGATGACTTCCTCATCCAAATGATCAATTGGATTACCAACCACTTGAGCCTCCTGATCGCCCACATCTGCTAGCTTTGAGGAATCCTCTACAGTGGCAACAACGTTAATCACCTCACCCTCAATGGGATGAGACCCCTGCATCGTAACCCCGGCATTGCCCACAGCGTTTTGGTCGCCTTTGCGTGTACGAGAAAAACTCTCACACAAATTCGCCTTACTCAACACCTCCTCACAAGGAATCGAACCAACCTCCTTCCCCAAAACAACCTCCTTCCCATTACCATTCCGAATCCAATCATACTGGCGCTCTACAGGAGCTTCCTTACATTTACTAAAGTCATGGCCAAAAGCTTTGCGCTGAGAGCAAACCGAGGGTAAACCTTGGTATTCCACGCGAACGTCCACAACATCCCCTTCACACTTAACCAAAACTGAATGTGGCAAAGATTTAGCGGCATTAATTTCAATGCAAACTCGCGCATAGGAGATGCACGCGCTGCTTCGTATCTGTGGCCCTATCCAAAAAGAGAGAGATACCGACTGCACTTGCAATCCTACTCAAACATTTAGAATTCCAGAATTCAAGAGGGATCATGGAATTTTACCCAAATAGGAATTGTAGAGATAGCCTCTTTAGAAAGCATAAACCTCCTTTTCCATCGTTTCAAAATCAAGAGCCTACCTGAGAAATGCCAAGGACCCTTGTCTAAGATGTTCTACATTTACTAAAGTCATGGCCAAAAGCTTTGCCAAGGACCCTTGTCTAAAATATTCCGTCAATAATTAATATTCACCACACAAATAATACTGCTATCCAACTCACTAAGAATATAGATCCGTATAAGATCGCACCCTTTAATGAATTAAAACAATGAATATTAAATATACATAAATAATTAATTATTTCAGGATTAAGAGCATAATTACTATTCATAATAACCTTAGGGTGTGAATTAATTTATATAGTCAGTATAAAATTAATTACCTCAAATGTCCCATTCAATACACACAAAGTGTACTTGCTGTGGCGTTGGGATTTAGGGTTTGGAAGTTCAAAATTAAGTAAATTCAAGAAATATTAAAAAAATATTTTAACATTTTGAAAATCAAATTTTAAAACCCTTTTTATTGAAAATGCAGCCGCCACTTAATTTTTGAGAAAAAAAGACCCAAGAAAAACAAAAGAGGCAACTAATCTTTAAAATGTTAACAAGAGAAAATAAGGGTCTGGAGGTTAAGGTACGAATTGGAAAATGTGTTAGGCACCCTATTCGCCCAACCGTGAGGTTCGTCTCTACTAAGTATCATTAGTTCTTAATTAGATTTTTCAAATGCATGCATATACAGAAAATTGAGGCAAAGAGAGAATATGAAAAATCAAATATAAAAAATACATAACATGTATATATAGATTTCCAAATCAAACAAGCATCAAAAGAAAAATCCTAAATCTTATTGCATGTAATTTCTAACTAAAGGATACATAGAGTAAACCCGCATGCAATATCACCAAAATAACCTAAAGTAGCATGATTCAAATAAAAGAACAAAAATATGCTAGAAGTTGCAAAATTTTAATCATACTACAAATGAACATAAAATTGCTAACAATATCACTAAATGACCAAAATAATCTAAACTATTCTAAACATGGTTTCGAAGAAGGTAAACAAGACATACTTTAAAAATGATAGTAAATATGTATATTACCAAAACAACCCAAAATTACACTAACATAAAATTAATTAAAACGTACTTTAAAAATATTAAACTCTAATTAACAATAAAAGAAATAAAAGGAAATTAAGTTAATGATTAAAAGATTTTTGAGTATTATGTTAAAGAGAATAAAAGAAAGAAGAATAAATGAAATATTATTAAAAGAAAGTTAAATTTAAACTAAAAGATTTTTATGAATTTTATGTTAAACAAAATAAAAGAAAAGACAAATAAAGAGAATGCTATTAGAAAGGAATGAAACTAAAATTAAAAGATTTTTTTATGGATTTAAATAAAGTAAAATAAAAGAAAAATAAAAAGAAATGCAATAAAAAGGAATGAACCTAAAATTAAAAGATTTTAATGGATTTTAATGCTTAGCAAAATAAAAGAAAGAAAAATAAAAGAAATGCAATAAAAGAAAATTAAAGTAATGAAACAATAACTAATGAAAAGAACAACTATTACATAGTAACGTAACAACTATTTAACTAAAAAATTTAAAATACGGAAGTAATATTGATAACGAAATTACCCAAAAAAAAATTATGACAATAACGACATCGTAAGTCATAATTGCTAAATTTGTTAGCACTATTTTGATGAATTAATAAACTGGGTGCAACTGTGCAATGTGAGTAAAGTAAACAAGCTAAAATATGAATTTAACTAATTTAACCAATTTAACCTAATCTAAGTAAAATTCATGATCTAGTTAAATAAAGCATAATAGTTGAATCAACTAAGTAGATGATACAAATAAAGCATACAAAATGAAAGGTTGAAACTAACCCAATCACTCCAAGAGAGAAGAAATGGAGATAAAAAGATTGGAGATCCAAACAGAATACCTAGATTGTTTTAATCTGGGTGATGTCTCAAGTAAGGGAATGGTGATCGGTGGTCCAATCCTCAAGCAATGATCTATTCCAAGTGTAGGTAAGTTAGGGTCTAGCAGAGTTTCGGTATTAGTGATCAATTTCTTGATGTTTCGACAGCGTGTCGGTGTCGGGACTTGTATTCTCTAGATACTTCGGTAGAGTACCTGTCACTCAATTCTACTCTTCTAAAAAGCATACCTGGGGTACGGTATTTATAGAATTCTTCAACCAATGAAGTGTTGGTACATTTTGGGACACGTCAGGCCATTTGGAGTTAACGGTTGCCATGAATGGAGTTGGCGGTCGCCACAAAATTGAAGCTTCCAAGGGTTTTTTATGGCGGTCACCATAATGAAGTTGCTTACCCCATAGTTCAAATGTGGCTGTCACTACTTTGGCTAGGGTATCCAAGCGCTTCTTATGGAGGTCGCCATAATGGAGTTGGCAGTCCCACGGTTCAATAGTTGGCGGTTTAAGGTGATTTCACTAGTTTGAAGGTTTTGATAATTGAGTAACATTGAGCTTGTATCACTTCCTGAGGATTGTTTCAAAAGCACCATCCCATTTGTTTTCGTCATTGGATTCACCCGGATCAACCTAAGATTGGTGGGGCCAAATTGGAGTGTCTATAGTAGCTCCTTTTCTATATAACTTGCATAGCAACGCGTGATGCAAATTATATCAAAGATCTAGGGACAACATTTATTTGACCGAGCTATCAATCTTAGGCCACAAACACACAAGCATGCATATGATGTTGGTCGTACTCGAATTTTCATCGAGTTGCCTACGTACCCCTTTTGCTAAGGATCAGACCAAAACGTAGTTCTTGGGACAAATCCACAGATGCAATATGCCAAACATGATATAGATACTAACATGATGTAAACACTAGTATGATCAAACAATACCCTAAAGATCGAGTCAAAATCTTAAGGGGTCACAATCAATCAAACAAGTCCAAGATCGAGTCAAGATCAAAGAACTCAGCTGAAGATAAAATAATTAAAAGGATCGAGTCAAAATTCAAGAAATTGTCTTAAGCGAAAAAGCAACAACGAATTAACTAGGTCGAGTCAAGATCTAAAAACTCAGAACGATAACGGGATAAGGATAACTAAAAAGTCAAGTCAAGACTTTAAAATTATCCTGAAAGAAGAGAACCATGAATTAATAGGTCGAGTCAAGACCTAAAAACTCGGTACAAGCACGGGAAAAAAAAAATTAAAAATTGAATCAAGACTTAAAACTATTTTTAAATCCCAAAACAAGCAATCAAACACATCATAGGGGCGTTAAAAACACATAAAAAGAATTCATGACACAGGTGCCTGGGGAGCATGGCTTAAAACATAGGATGCCTAGCGCATTAATGCTTTTTTTTGGTGATTAATTGTAACATAAAAAAGAGAAAAAATTGCAAGTTTCTAAGGGGTATGCCCCACGTAATTACATGAATAACAAGTAGGAAGAAAGCTCCTACAACAAAGAACACCTAACCCCCCACCAAAACAACGTGGGGACCTAACAACAAAAACAACCATATTCCACGCACAACCTGCATGGATAGGAAATACTACCATATACAACATACTTGCACATCCTAAGAAAAGCAAGGCAACCAACCCCCGCTTGACAGTGGGGGAAACTTCCTAATAAACAAAAACCATGCACAACCCGCATGGATAGGAAAGAACCAGCTTACAAATAAAGGATAGAACCAGTAAAACAAACCAAAAAAACTAAGAAACTCCTAATCCTTGCTGAAGAGTGGCTCCCGTAAAGGGTAAAAGACGCCAAAATTTAGATAAGAACAAGAGAAAATAAAAGATCTAACAAGTAGAAGTACTCATCCAAAATCAAAAAGCACGTTAAACCTGCTGGAAAACTCCTCAGACACGCTTTGTCAATAATACTCAATATTTTCAAGAAGGCACCAACACACCACAAGCTCGGGCATCAAAGAAAGCTGGTTCTCAACACAGGAGAACCAAATCTCGGAAAACTATCGAGCCCATCTTTGCACCCTAACGAGTGAGGAAAAAGCACCTCTTAGACAATATAAAAAGTGGATAACAATGCCCGTTGAGGACCATAGAACTAATCCCAAATGCCGTCCAACTGATTAAAAAAATAAATTTAGCGGCTAACATGCAGCCAAACGACAGGTACTCTTCCCAAGCCAAGGTCCAAGCACACTGCCCATCTTGTTCCGCCAGTTAAGAAACCCAATTCATCGTTGGGATTTCACTAAAGCACTAGAAGTATATTTTATATAAATATATTATATTTAAGTATTAAATATTTATATATATATATATAAATATATTATATATATAATATTTATATAAATATTATATGAATACTCACGCACCCACGGTTGTGAAAAAACCAACACAAGGTTTCCTTTTCAAAACATAGTGGAGTATGACATCATGGATGATGTCCAAGCCCATTATCTACATAATGCCAATAACCCGCCCATGGTATTCCAAAAACCCATACCTTAATCCTTTAGTCAACACCAGCACAATAGCTCTGCCTTACATCCCACGATTTTGTACAAACCGCTGGGTTCCTACTGTTAAAAAACAAGGTATCCCACGGTATATAGGCAAATCGTTGGTTTCACCTGTAGATTAATTGGGTAGGTCAACTTCGGGTACACTATAGCTATTTTGCCAGCTACACACCAGCCCTAGGGCAGTCTGTGTGCACATTGCTCTAAGAAAACTGGTGTATATCCCTAGCCCACGTGCAATAAAGCGTACGTTAATCCAGTCGTCTTCTCCAAATTGATACCCCAAACGGTCCAATCTCAAGAAACAACCGTAAACCTCTATCGGAAACCAGAAAACCCATAACCGACAGTTATCCCAACTCAAAATTCACATATGATTGCAACTAGATAACGAAAAACTCGAAAATGGACTTAAACTAGTCATCCATGAGAAGAGAGTACCATCACCGAACTACGAGTTCTTATTTGCTTCTGATTCAGAATCTCAAAACTTCAATAGTGTACTAGTCAATAAGACACCATTAAACACCAAAAACCATCGCCCATGGTTTATTGAAGCTTTAGTCAAAAAATGCAGTCAGGTTCACATAGACCAAATACAACAGTAATGCCCAAGTCGAAAAACATGAGAACACTAAATGGATGATATAACTTCGGCTATATCAAAGTGGAATCATGTTTCATCTTCACATGTGAAGCTTCATCGTTAACCTTTATCCAAACATAATGGCACAACTTAGATATTGGACCTTGAATAGGAAATGAAACCATGGGAGACTGTAAGATCTTTCAGAGAAAACAAACAAAGGAAGCACAAACCTACGGTCCCTAATAGATGTAAGAATAGAGAGCCCATATCGTTGGAGACAAACAGATCATCATTATCCAGAGCCTTAGATACACCCCACCATTGCCATGGGACTGTGATCCAGAGGCACCTAGCATGGAAACCAACCATTGACACCTTGGGGAGAGCTTTCTCTGGAGAGAGAAGCTCTCCCCTCCCCTGTCAGCCAAGAATTCTCGCGCACTAAGGCTTGAAAAATCTAAGACAGCTTCTGTACTTAGGGTGCCTAGATCACTAGGGCATGGGAAACCTAAGATGCCTTCTGGACTTAGGGTACTTGAGAAGCAGGGATTGAAAACCGAAGATGCCTTTTGGACTTAGGGTGCCTAGATTACTAGGGCTTGGGAAACCTAAGACGCCTTCTGGACTTAGGGTGCCTGACAAGCAGAGCTTGAAACATAGGATGCCTAGTGCACTAGGGCTTGGAAAACCTAAGACAGGCACCTTCTGAACTTAGGATGCCTGAGAGACAGGACTTGAGACATAGGATGCCTAGCGTACTAGGGCTTGGAAAACCTAAGGTTCGTCAGTCACACACGAACCTAGGGTTTGAAAAAGAATTTGCCTAGAGCACCAGGGCTTAGGGTGCTTAGCTCACTAGGACTTCAGAAAATTGAAGGATCGTTACACACACACGAACCTAGGGTTAAAAGATTTGTTTAACGCACCAGGACTTAGGGTGCCTAGTCTTCTAGGGCATAAAAGAACCAAAGGGTCGTCACACACACACGAACCTAGGGTTGAAAGATTTTCCTGGCATACCAGGGTTTAGGGTGCCTAGTCTTCTAGGGCTTGAAAGAACTGAAGAATCGTAATAGACACACGAACCTAAGGTTAAAAGATTTGCCTGGCACACCAGGGCTTAGGGTGCCTAGTCTTATAAAGCGTAAAAGAACCAAAAGGTCGTCACATATACACGAACCTAGGTTTGAAAGATTTACCTAGCTCACCAGGGCTTAGGGTTCCTAGCTCACTAAGGCTTGAGAAACCAAAGACGCCTACTGGACTTAGGGCTTTAGATAAAAACCTAAGACACCTTCTGGACTTAGGACCTAGACGCCTTATGGGCTAGGGTTTGGAGAAAACTTAAGACACCTTCTAGACTTAGGACCTAGATGCCTTATGGACTAGGGTTTGGAGAAAGCCCTAAGACACCTTCTGGACATAGGACCTAGATGCCTTATGGACTAGGGTTTGGAGAAAATCTGAGACACCTTTTAGACTTAGGACCTAAACAAACGCCTTATGGACTAGGGTTTGGAGAAAGCCCCAAGACACCTTCTGGACATAGGACCTAGATGCCTTATGGACTAGGGTTTGGAGAATAATTGAAGACACCTTCGGGACTTAGGACCTAGACGCTTAATGGACTAGGGTTTGAAGAAAATCTAAGATACCTTCTGGACTTAGGACCTAGACGCCTTATAGACTACGGTTTGAAGAAAACCTAAGACACCTTCTTGACTTAGGACCTAGACGCCTTATGGACTAGGCTAGTTTGGAGAAAATCTAAGACACCTTCTGAACTTAGGACCTAGATACCTTATGGACCAGGGTTTGGAGAAAACCTAAGGATCGTCACTCACACACGAACTTAGGGTTGGGTTTGCCTGGCCCACCAGAGCTTAGGGAAACCAAAGGATCGTCACACACTCACAAACCTAGGGTTAAAAGATTTACCTAGGCACCAGGGCCTGGGATGCCTAGAAAATGCTTCACATATAGTTAGGATTTGGAAGAGGGTGCCTAGCACACTAGGGCTTGGATCAACAAGCCATTACCGAGGGATGCTAAACAGCTTTTAGGATCCACGAGCTTATATTTTTTGCTTTGGCCTTGAAGAGTTATCCCCCACTGTAGAGGAGTTCACTAACAATCTTGATCTCATCCGACGGGAGTTCATGGCAATACCTTTTGTGACGCCCTATCCTCCGGGCACGTAGGAAGATACATGGAAGCCAATGTTGGCTAAGCCATAATGGGGTAGGAAGCCAATGTTGGCTAAGCCAAAATCAATAAAAATGGCTTTTTCGCTAAGCCATAACCAAACTAACCCCCCCGGGGGACAAACAACCGAAAACAACAAGGAAGCCAATGTTGTCTCCCCATAATTGTGAACAATAATGGGGTAGGAAACAAAGCCAACAAAAACACAAACTAGACAAAATCGAAGCTGAGCCAAGCCATGCGCCAGCAAAACTACCGGCAACCTCAAAAATCGCAGCAACAATATAATACCACCAATAAAATATAGAGACTGAATCCCTCTAAAAAACCAACAAAGAACAGAAAAGTATGGAGAGCAACAAGCCAAGGACAACACCCATCAGCACTCCCACGGCGCTAGGAGCAGCCTCCAACCGCAAGCAAAAACAGCAGGCCCCATAACCGCCTGCCCAACCAAAATAGCCCAAACAAAAACAAAGCAAAAGCCCAAACCAAGACTTGCCATGCTCAAACACCCGCAGCAGCAAGCTCCAAACACCAAGCTGAAGATCGAAGCTGAGAGCCAAGCTGGAACCCAGCAGAAATAAAGCCGAAACAAGCCAAGCCAGGCACCAACAACAATCAGCAACTACAAAAGGAAACCGCAGCAGCAAAACCCAAAGCACAAAACAAAATTACAGAGAAACAGTTACCTCAAAAAAACATCAAAGAATAGAAAAGGATGGCAGGCCCCACATCCGCCTACAAACAGGAATAGCCAACCAAACACCACATAATAGATGCTATGGACAGCCCCCATAGCTAGGAGAACAAAATAGCAAAAACCACAAACCCTATGTACAGTGGAAAGGCTATGAACAACCCTCATAGCTAGGAAACGAAACAGGAGAGATCCACAAAAGAGAAGCCAAAGAGGCCATCACGAGACTCAACAACCTCACTGTCGGGACTTCTTCTGTTTCGGATAGGTAAAAGCACAGGACTTGAGATGCATAGAGAATCCATAAGAAAACCAAGTAAAGTGAAACACACTCACCCAGAGACCTCACACGCTCTACACAGATGTATCACTCCACATTCCAACAATGAGATAGAAGCAATTCTCACAGCCGGAGATGCAAATATCACACCACTCATGCACCTAACCATCCACGGAGACCTACACAACAACAAAAAACTAGCAGGGGATAAAGATTAGACAACGTCATAACACATGCACATATGGGTGAAACACTCAGCCCTCCAAAGAAGAGGAATGGGCAAAACTCACAAAACTCACAAGCCTCATGCAAGGACAGTGTAACACACAACCCTCAACAATAAAACAACCCAAAACTCACAGCTCCTCTACACCTTCCATGCTGATCTGCACAAAAAGAAAGAGCTTACAAGTAATAAGAGTTGGAAACCTCTCAAACACTCGCTCAAAATGTGCATAACTCAACTCTCCAAAATTTTTTTCCAAACCTCACCACTGCAAAAAGGAAGGCAGTTAACAATTAGTATCAAAAATATCCGGGGTAACACCCCAACTCTCTTGAATATCCCGATTGATAGGACAGTCAGGGACTCGATGTCTAGAGGAGACTCTCCCCCTGATCAACGCACAAATCTCCTTAATAGCCTCCTCAAGGTGGTAATGGTGCCTGGGAAGTAAGTGCCAAAGTGAATATCCCTACTACTACTTGTGATGGTCCTGAGCTTTGCAAGGATACTCCCCTGGAACGCCAAAAGGTACGGATTTAGGTGGGAAAAGGGCAGGAGGATGCTTTGGCGTCTTGTGAAGATGGGTTGAGCAAGGAAAGGGAGAATCCTACAGTCGTGACTGAGGTGCCTGAGGTTGATGCTACTATTGTGAAGTTATCAACGTGAGCAGATGTGGGAGTCCGGGAGCAAGCGGTTCATGAATTTCTTTCCTCAAATTCTTTTCAAGCTCTCTTGGATATCGCTGATGAAGGTTTCGGTGAAATACTGGCATCTCACGCAAAGAAAATGTTAGGTATGAAGGATTATAATAGCAAAAAGAAAAAGAAAAGGTCCTCTGGTGGTCCTTTGAACTGGTATTCCCCTCTCTAATATCTTAGTTTTGGATTGGTTGGGTTTTATCGTTAGTCGTCTGAATTGTTGTTATGTGGTTTGTTGGAGCCGGTTTTTGCTGGTGTTGTTGCTTTCTATCCATGTGGGTAGTGCATGGATAGTTTCCCCCGCTACTATGCGGGGGGTTATGTGGGCCTAGTTGCTTTTGTTGCTTTCATGTTTAGATTGGTTGTGTTGTAACTACCTGGGGTATGCCCCTTGGAATCATGTACATGTTTTTTCTCTTTTTAATGTTACAATTAATTAGCCAAAAAAAAAACCTCCTCAAGGCCGCATCTTTTACCCTGGAATTTGCAAAAATTGCGCTCTTGCCAGATACAATAGACAGAAACAGAGAACGGCAATTTACGGATCATGGAACTAAGGGCGAACCCCCCACCCCCACTTGCAAAATGATACCACCAGTCCCTCCAGGTGGACTCTGTACAGACAAGATGACACTTGCCTAAAACACTAGACTACACCTGACGGCAAAATTACTGTTAAAGAAAAGATGATTGTGAGACTCCAAGAAACCCGAACAAAGACTACAATCATAGTCAGTTGATACCAAACAACTTGAGCCTATCACCAGTATTGAGACGACCCCTAATGGCTATCCAGAGAATGAAACTAACCCTAGAGATATGATGCTTAAACCAGACAAGGTTACGCCACACAGGACAAGGTTGAGGATCCCGGGTAGCCTCACGTAAGGAACCTATAGAAAAGTTCCCACCATTAAGGAGCCAGCAGATGGAGTCAGGCCTAGAAGCATTAGGTAGGAACCGAACCTCCCTAGCCATCTCGATAAGATCCATGGAGATCGCAGACGGCCATTTCCAAGTGCAAACCATTAACAATGCTTTGGACTTTCGCCATGCGATCAAGCCTCGAATCATATATAATGCGAAGACCCCTCTCCTCAAAAATAGATCCCCACGGATGCCAAGGATCAAACCACAGGAACGTGTCCTTACCATCACCGACCTCGTATTTAATGCAGGGTTTGATCATAGGCCGGAGCTGAAGGAGCTTTCGCCAACACCAAGAAGCCGATTGTGGGATTTTAACCGCCCAGAAGGAATTACCCCAGAGGATATTAGATTTGATCCACATACATCAGAGGGAAATGTCCCCCCCAGTGAGAAGAAGCCAGATATGCTTAGCCACCGCGGCTTTGTTCCACATAACAAGGGATTTAAGCCCTAGCCCCCCTTCCTTGCGAGGAACACAGATCTCCTCCCACGAGACCTTAGCTCCCGAAGACTTCAACTCCAGACCACTCCATAAAAAGGCTTTCAAGAGGCTTTCCACATCCTTAAACACCTTCTTGGGGAGAATAAACAAGGAGGACCAATAAATTTGCATAGAGAAAAGAATAGATCCGATTAATTGGAGTTTACCCGCATAGGATAAAAACTTGCTAGTCCAGACTTGAATTCTCTTAGTAATGTTATCAATAAGGAGTTTACAATCCTTATAGGCAAGCTTCGTGGTAATCAGCGGAACCCCTAGATACCGCACAGGTAACAGACCTCCCGAAAGCCGAGGGTTTCAAGAATATCTTGCTTAGTATGACCCTCCACACCCAAAAAGTATACAACACTTTTGGGAGGACTAGGAGAGAGACCGAACAGTCTAGTTAAATCATCTAACACTTTCCTAATGACCTTAATAGACGGAACATCAGCTGTCGTAAAAACCATAAGGTCGTCAACAAAACAAAGGTGCACAATTTTGTCCTTGCTACATCTCCAGTGATAATTAAAAGGAATTTCAGAGGTATACTTATGGAAGAGACTAGACAGATTCTCCACACCCATGAAAAAAAGGTAAGGGGACAATGGATCACCTTGCCTAAGGCCTTTCTTCCCTGGGAAGAAGCCATTGAGCTCCTCATTAATGCTAATCGAGAAGCTGGGGGTCGTCATGCATTCTCTAATCCAATTGATCATCTTGTTAGGGAAGTCCACGCTTTTAAGAACAGCCTCCATGAAATCCCACTTAACATTATCATAGGCTTTCATAAGATCGACTTTAAGCGCACACCTAGGACCTTTGTTCTGTTTGCGATAATCCTAAACAATTCCTGAGAAAGGAAGATATTATCCGCAATGCGTCTACCCTTAACAAAGGCCGATTGGGAGGGAGAGACAATATAAGGCAAACACCCCTTAATCCGATTAGCAATGATCTTAGAGATTCATTTATAGATAGTATTACAGCAGGATATAGGACGATATTCCTTAATGGATGAAGGGTTGGAAACTTTGGGAATAAGGGCAATGAGGGTCGTGTTAGCTTCCCTCAACATACACCCCGAATCGAAAACTCTTGATAGCTCTAGTGACATCATCACCCACAACCTCCCAGGCATCCTTGAAAAACCCCGCAGAAAAGCCATTAAGACCAGGAGCCTTGTTAGCTTTCAAAGACCATATAGTCTGTCTAATCTCCTCAGAAGTAACCGCACCAACCATAGCCTCCACACTTTGAGGAGACAACTTGCGCCTAATGAGGGCACGAATGTCCCCAACACCAATCCCCGAGAAAGACGAAGAAAAACCCAAAAGGTTCTTATAGTACCCAACAATATGATTGGATATATCCTGACGGTCAGTACAAACCCTACCATCATCACACGTAACCATAGATATCCGAGATTTGTTACGCTAAAAATTGATGGACTTGAAAAAGAATTTAGAATTTTGATTACCCAAATTCAGCCATTGGATTCTAGCTTTTTGCTTGAGGAAACTCTCCTCAGCCAGACTCAAATCCATATAGGATTTATAAGCTTCCCGCTCCATACTCGCGAGGAGGTGGTCATTGGGGTTTTTATCAAATCTAACCTGAAGGTCCTCAAGAACACCTTTCTGAGCCACAACACGAGTAGATAACTCACTAAAAGACTCTTTATTCAACTGCTTCAGCTTAGCTTTCAACATTTTAAGCTTTTTGATAACATGAAACATATCAGAACCCTCAACTTTCTCCTGCCACACCCCCCGAACCAAAGGGATAAAGAGAGTGCTTTTGGCCCAGATATCAAAATACTTGAAGGGTTTCCTAGCTTTATAACCATCGAAGTTAAGTAGAATCTCAATTCTAGCATGATCTGAAATACCAGAGGGGCAAAAAAGAGCATTTGTTTGGGGCAGAGTGGATCCCCATGCCTCATTAACAAGAGCTCTATCAATCTTAGTCTTAATAAAGCTCCCTTCTTTTTGATTGTTAGACCAAGTAAATTGGATACCACCGTATCTAAGGTCATGAAGTTCGGTCACATACAGACATTTATTAAAGTCATCCATATGGGAAGCCCACTTGTCACACCTGCCAAAACGCTCATAAGGGTATCTAACAGCATTAAAATTGCCCAACAATAACCAAGGAGAACTAGTGAGCCCAAGAGCAAGAGAGTTAATCTTACTCCATAACCTACACCGTTCCCTCGGGGTGTTGAAACCATACACGAAGGTGACACAGAAGGAAACATTTTCTTCCACAAAATCAACCTTACTATGAATCCACTGATCCCCAGTATCAAGAACATAAACTTTAACAAAATGAGGGTCCCAGCAAACCCATAATGTACCCAAAACTCCAAAAGAATAGTTATGAGCAAATTCCCACTCAAGCCAAATTTTTCCAAAAATAGTGTTGGCTTTAGTTTCTTTTACCCTGGTTTCATTAATAGCCATTATTTTAGGGTGGTGATTCCTAACAATTCATAAATATACATCATTAAGAGTTCTGAACGATTCATAAGTACATAGCGATTACAGCTTCACAAGAGAATTTAACAAAAATTACAATACGCCCGTGAAAACTGAATAAAAGAACAAAATGGGAGGAAATTCAAATTCTTCAAACTGCATTGTAAGGATCGGCTGGCTCCTGCTACTCGCCATGTTCTTTAATTTCTTCTTTTTCTTCAGGGGCGACTTCTTCCAAGTACTCCTCCTCACCTGTGGCACGAGTGCCATAAGCCAAAGCCTAGAAGAAAACTCTCCAAACTCCCTAACCAATCTCATGGTATAAACTCACCACAACGCATTTCATACAACACTTAAAACATTTACAAATCAAGGAGACAAGCAAAGATGTAAATACAGTAGACAGGAAAGTATTAGGCAAAAATTATGCAAGTAATGAAGAGTACAATGCAAATGCGTTTGCCCAAACCAATTATAAATCAACCAATCGAATTTTGAATGACACCATTATGTTGCCGTATGTTAGGCTCCCATACACTAACGTTCTCGATTACAATGGCGTATAGTGAGCGTTCGGCTCAAGACGTGGCACGGCTCAAGACGTAACACGGCTCAGGACGTATATGACCCAAAGTCGATCATACCCAACACGATATTCCAAATGGCACCATTACGTTCCCGAACATTAGGTTCCCGTACGTCAGCGTTGCCAATCACAACGGTGTATAGTGGCTGTTCAGCTCAAGACGTGATACAGCTCAGGATGTAACACGACTCAGGGCGTACATGGCCCAAAGTCAACATATCCAATATAATAACCCGAATGGTACCACTACGTTCCCGTATGATAGGTTTCCGTTCGTTAGCGTTCTCGATCACAACGGCGTATAGCGGTTGTTCGGCTCAAGACGTGATACAGCTCAAGACTTAACACGGCTCAGGACGTATATGACCCATTGTCAACACCACTTCTATAATATAACCATAACTCAAGAAATGACGGAAATCAAAGGGACAGATACCCACAAATAGGACCAAGGTACAAAATAACCAAAACTAATGTGCATGATGCAACCCACAAGATGCCCCAAGTGCAATACAATGATGCTTATGGTACAACAACTCATATCTTGAAGTACATCTAAACAATAGCATGGTATAAAGGTAAACATGGCATGACATACAAACCAACATAGCATAAAGTACAAGTCAACCGTCAGAATCAGAAGATGAAACTTGTTTTTGTCTAATCGTGGCGACATCAAATCTTTGTTAGAAAATTATGGAAGCAGATCGATCTTCAATTAGCTGCGATTTGTGGTGCGATGGAAGGTGAGAACTTGCGCGATGGTTCTGGTCCATTTGCGCTTCGGTTTTTTCCTCTTGTCTTCTCATAACCGTTCATGGATCCGACTGTTAGGGATCCATCTGAAGCTAGAGTTACGATGAACGCAGAAGCTGTGGCTCCTCAACGCCATGTTCAATGAGACGTTTGTGATTCAGTCGTAGGTACTTTCCCCCTTTGAATAGGGATGAAACCAAGGCAAGGGTTTCTCCCCCAACTGATGTACGGCCCCCAGCAAGGCTCAGCGAGGTTTTTCACGAGGCAAGCCGGCCCCAAAATGTTTTCTCTAGCGTGGACAACATGATTGAGAATGAAGAACGTGTTGTTCGGTTTAGTCTCAAACTATTTTTTGAGGATATGTACGAAGCCCTCGAAGCGCGCATGCAACGGCTGAAAGGGCTTAGTCTTACCAAGCCTAATCTGGCCACAGATACTCCCATGGAAGTGGAGAATGTTGTAAACTCTGAATATGAAGCCAAAGTAGGTCATGACGATCTACTCCTCAAAATGGCTCATTATGAAAGGGGGCAGGCTCAAGCCAAATATAGAACAGATTACAAAAGTTACTGCTACTCGTGAGGGGTCCGCTTAAGAAGGGTGCTTCGAAAAAAGCAAAGGACCGTAGGTTCTCTACTATTGAAACAGCCCACAACAGATTGGATTGGTTCTCCGACGACCAAGGTAACCCCATTCAGGATTTTATTCGGAACTCTAGAGGTGGGGGTGGTGGTCGCCCCCCTTTCCACAACCGGGAGGGGGTGAGATTCGGAGGAAGAAGGTCTCAAGGCAGGGGTCCCCCAAGACCTTTGGTGTTGCGCTCGTAGGCTGTGGTAGTTAAATCTCCTTCGGTGGATATTCTAGGTACAGGGGATGGTGCGACCAAGGTGCTTGATGATATTCCCCAATCACAAGCCGCGGGGTCTCTCACCAACCGATCCTCTAGGACTAATCTAGATTACGTGGAGGGGCTTGATTCTGAGGTGGTTAAGATTGAGAGCACTCTTACGGATGACAAATCTTTGGAAGATTGCCTTGTGGGGTATTTTCTTGACACTCCCATTGCTTTTGGTTTAGTAAGAGCAATAGCTAGAACTTTATGGGACTAAGAAGGGTTAACTAAAGTGTTGGGAAATGATAGGGGTTCTTCCTTTTCAAGTTCAAGTCAGCTGAAGCCATGAATTGTATCCTTGAAAGAGGTCCATGGCAATTTTTGGGTAAGCTTCACATTTTGCAACGATGGAAAAAACACTATAAATTTGCTAAGGAAGTGATGTCCAAAATACCAGTATGGGTTATTCTTCATGATCTTCCCTTGGAATTTTGGAATACTCCATGTTTAAGCCGTATTACAAGTGCTCTTGGGGTCCCATTATACTTGGACCATGCCACTGACTACAAGCAACTGATCTCCTACGCTAGGGTTTGTGTTGAGATGGACGCGGATAAACCTTTGAAGCATTCTGTACAGATCAAGTGTGAAGGTGACACTGTTCTTGTGGGTGTGGAGTATCAAGGTATGCCTCGTATGTGCTCCCTATGTAAAGAATTTGGTCATGACACCAAGAACTGCAAATCTGCTAAACCAGTTGCACAATCTGATTGGAAGATGGTTGGTAAAGGGAAGGCGGTTATGGATAGTGTTCAGATCATGGCTGCGGAACCTCAGCCTCCCTCTACTTCTAATCTTTCCCCATGTGAATAGGGTATACATGTGGCTACGAGTCCTAGAGGTGCTGAGTTAAGTGGTGTCGAGAAGACCATCAAATCTCATGATACTGGGACTGGGGTGATTGTTCGTTCACCTTTTACTCGAAGCCAATCCTCAAAGGATTTGGAAGCTGTAATTGTTGTGGGACAAGGCACTGCACAAGAACCCTTTTCCCTAGTTGAGGTAAGTGAGCCAGATGAAGTCTCTTACTCTCCCTGAGATTCAGTGGGTCGGAAGATAAACAGCAATAAGAAGAAGAAGAAAAGGTTACTCTACTAACTTTCTTTTTTATGCCAAAAATAATTTCCTGGAATATACGGGGTCTAAATAGTAGTATTAAGTAGTCTAATCTTAGGAGTTTTGTTAGGTTCCATCAACCTAAAATAATGGCTATTAATGAAACTCGGGTGAAAGAAAATAACGCTAAACCCATTTTTTAAAAAATCTGGCCTAATTGGAATTTTTCTAATAATTATCAATTAGTGCAGTGGGTAGATTGTGGGTTTGCTGGGAGCCTAATTTTGTTAAGGTTGATGTGTTGGATGTGGGGGATCAATGGATCCATAGTAGAGTTGATTACCTGGAGGAGGATACTTCCTTCTGGGTTACTTTTGTGTATGGCCTCAACACTCAGGGGGAAAGGGCTAGGTTATGGAGCAGGCGCTCCTCTCTGGCTTTTAGCTTGGCCGGGTTCCCCTGGCTTATTTTGGGTGACTTCAATGCTATAAGATTCTGTCACGAGGGTTTTAGTGGGAGTGAAAAATGGCTGGCCCATATGGATGACTTCAACAAATGTATCTTTGAGGCCAAACTCGACGATCTTAGATACATTCAATTCATGTGGTCTAATAACCAGAGTGGGGAGAAGTTTATTAAATCTAAGATTGATCGTGCCTTGGAAAATGAGGCTTGGGGGGTCAAGATGCCCCTTACTTCTACTGTCTTCCCCCGCCCCCCCGGGCATTTCGGATCATGCTAGAATTGAGATTTTACTTAACTTTGATGGGTATAGAGCCAGGAAACCTTTTAAATACTTTGATTTTTGGGCCCAGAGCCCTAAGTTTACCCCTTTGGTTAAAAGCGTGTGGCAGGAGTCTATTGTGGGTTCTAAGATGTACCAAGTTACTCATAAACTGCGGCTTCTTAAAACCTAGTTGAAGTGTATGAATAAGGATTCTTATAGTGAGTTATCCACTAGAGTTGTGAGTTAGAAATTTGTCCTCGAGGAGAGCTTGGCTGAGTTATCCACTATATGGATTTGAGCCTGGCTGAGGAGAGCTTCCTCAAGCAGAAGGCCAGAATTCAGTTGTTAAACTTGGGTGACCAGAACTCTAAGTTCTTTTTTAAGTCCATTAATTTTCAGCGCAATAAATCTCGTATCTCTACAGTCACTCACGAGGATGGTACTGTTTTCACTAATAGAAAGGGCATCTCTGACCACATTGTTGGTTACTACAAAGACCTTTTGGGCTCTGTACCATCTAGTAGGATTGTTGATATTGACGAAATCAGATGCCTCATTCAGCACAAGCTTTCCCCTCTGTGCGCTGATACCATGATTTGAGAGGTTTTTGATGATGAGATCCAGCAGACCATGTGGTCCTTGAAGTCCAACAAAGCCCCTGGGCCTGATGGATTCTCTGCTGGTTTCTTCAAAGATGCATGAGAGGTGGTTGGCCTTGATATAACTAAAGCGGTTAGGAGTTTCTTTTAAGTCTTGGCATATGTTGAGGGAAGCCAACACAACTACCATTTCCTTAATTCCTGAAGTCCCCAATCTATCTTCTATTAAAGAATAACGCCCCATCTCCTGTTGTAACACGATCTATAAGTGTATATCCAAGATCCTTGCTAATAGAATTAAGGGGTGTCTTCCTGATATTATTTCTCCATCCCAATCTGCTTTTGTTAAAGGGCGACGGATAACGGATAACATCTTTCTTTCCCAGGAGCTCCTTAGAGACTACCACAAACAAAACAAAGGTCCCAAATGTGCTCTCAAGGTTGATCTTATGAAAGCTTATGATAATGTTAGGTGGGACTTCAGGGAGATTGTTCTAAAATGCATGGATTTCCTTGATAAGATGGTTTGGTGGATTAGAGAATGTATGGTGTCCCCCTGCTTTTTTGTTAGCATCAATGGGGAGCTTAATGGTTTCTTCCAGGGTAAGAAGGACCTTCATCAAGGTGATCCTCTCTCTCCCTATTTATTTGTCATGGCCATGGAGGTGTTATCTTGTCTTTTCCATAAATATACCTCTGAGATGCCATTCAGTTATCACTGGCGTTGTGGTAAGGATAAGATTGTTCACTTATGTTTTATGGATGATCTTATGGTTTTTACGAAGGCCGATGTTCAGTCAGTTAAGGTTGTCAGACGGGTTTTAGATGACTTTGAGAGGTTGTCCGATCTATCCCCCAGTCCACCCAAGAGTGATGTTTACTTCTCCGGGGTGGATGAGGGCCTTCAGATTAAGATCCTTGCTATTCTGGGCTTTCGTGCCGATCGGTTACCCGTCTGTTACCTTGGTGTCCCGCTTATTACCACTGAGCTTGCCTTTAAGGATTGCAAACCCCTTATCGATAGAATTGTGGTAGCATCCAACCGTGGACTAGTAAATTTTATCTTATGCTGGTCGACTCCAACTCATTGGTTCTATCCTTTTCTCCATGCAAGTGTATTGGTCATCATTGTTTATTCTCCCTAAGAAGGTGTTTAAGGAAGTGGAAAGTCTTCTGAGAGCTTTCTTGTGGAGTGGCCCCGACAAGAAATCTTTTGGGGCAAAGGTCGCCTGGGCAGAGGTGTGTGTCCCTAAGAAGGAAGGGGGGCTTGGCATTAAATCTTTGGTGATGTGGAATAAAGCTGATGTAGCTAAACACATTTGGTTCTTACTCACTGGGGGTGCTCGTTCCCTCTGGTGTATGTGGATCAAATCTAATATCCTTCGCGGTAACTCCTTCTGGGCGGTCAAGATCCCCCAAACAGCTTCCTGGTGTTGGCGAAAGCTTCTCCAACTTCGTACTCTAATCCGGGCTTTTGTCAAGTATGAGGTGGGCAATGGTCCGGATACCTTCTTGTGGTTGGACCCTTGGTATTCTTGGGGCTTTATTCTCGAATCAAAGGGTCCCTGTATTATCTATGATTCTGGCCTTGATAAATTGTCGAACGTTCAGTGCATTGTGGACCAGGGTAATTGGGAATGGCCACGGTGGTCTCTATGGACCTTATTGAGATGGCTAGGGATGTAGGGTGCTTACCTGACTCCTCTAGGAATGATTGCTTACCTGACTCCTTATGTGAGGCTCTTTGTGAGCATCGTCCTAAGCCTAGCTGGTATAATATTGTTTGGTTTAAGCATCACATTCCTAGGGTTAGCTTCATCCTCTGGCTGGCCATTAGGGGGAGGCTTAATACGGGTGATATGCTTAGACTCTTTGGGTTAAATTGTGACTATAGGTGTAGTTTGTGCGTTGGTATTTATGAGTCCCCCCACGACTATCTATTTTTCTAATGCTCTTACTCCCAGCTTGTTTGGTTTTGGGTCTTGAATAAGTGTAAGGTTGGGTGGAGTGCACCATCTTCGAAAGTGTGGAAGTCCAAGGTGGCTAATGGTGGAGGTGTTTCTGCGTTGAGCTCTCTGGTCCGCAGGTTGGCACTCTCTGTGACTGTCTACTGCCTTTGGAAGCGTAATCTTTGGAAATTCCATGGTACGACTCGTAGTTGCATGGTGGTTTTTAGGGAGATTTGTGAGATTATTAGCAGTAGGGTTTCCTTTAACCGTCGGGTCCCTGACACCCCTACAAATAGGGCTATTCAAGAGGAGTGGGGTGTTCCCCCGGATATTTTTGTAACTAACTGCTAAATTGCTTTATTCTCTCCTTTTGTAGGGGAAGGCTAGCTTCTCTTGTGAGGTTTGGGATTATTTTGTTTGGAGTAAGGAGTTATACACCCTGGAGTGAGTGTTTGTGAGGTTTAAATCTAATCCTTATCTCTTGCTAGTTTTCTCTTTTGCAGATTAGCGTGAAGGTTCTGGAGCTGTGAGGTGTGGTTTTATTGTTAGAGTGTTGAGTGATACACCATACACTGAGTGAGTGTGGTGAGGTTTTTTCCTAACCTTAATCCTGTGTTTTCTCTTTGGGGAGTATTGATACTTCTTGGATTTTACAAGTCGTGGAGGATAAGGAGCTGTGAGTTTTTTTTTTTGACTATGGTGGGGCGAATCTAAGGCACTAGCGAGTGGTTGTTTTGTTAATGGTGGTCCATTCACTAATGGTGGTTCTCGAGCTTCTTCAGAGCTTCAATGGTGACTCGATTTATGCCTCTATGGAGACTATGATATTGTGGAGTAAAGCGCTGCCAGACAGGTCTCCATTACTCATGGTGACTTTGGTCTATCTGATGGACCTTGGAAATCTGGATCGGTATTGTTCTTTTTGTGGTGCTTCCATTAGTTTGGAAGTAAAATTGATGGAAAGGCCCATAGCGCGTGGTTTTGGTAGGTTGGAGCTAGATCTTCAAAGGTTAGCCCTATCTTTATCGTCTTTGATGGTTGTTGCTGATGTTGCCGTAGTGAGAAGGGTAAGATCTGAAGAATATGGGTTTTTATTTCTCTGATCTGCATTTTCATAGATTGCATCAACCGATTTGGGTTCTCTAGATCAGTTTCTATCGATCTGGGTTTTATGAGTTTTATTTCGGTATGCCTAAATGAGGAGTTCTTGTCTAATCCTAGAGAGAGAAAGTTTTCCAATAGTATCCACGGTGGCTCTGGTTTTTTAGCGTTAATGGAGTTTTCAGTGTTGTGTTTTGAACCGAGGGTGGGATATATCCTGGGTTTGTTATCCTTCTGGTTATTATCGCTAAAGAAGACGTTGGTTGGCGTCGAATTAACTTTATTAAAGTTGGATACAGTCATGGTTCAGCCATGGTGATGTTTTATGGAGAAGAAGATGCGTGTCAAGCCATGGTGATGTTGTCAAGCTTCTTGGTCTTAGAATAACATGGGCGGCCACAAAACCATTCCAATATTAAGTAACTATGGGTGATGAGTATTTATTAAGAGGTATGCATGTAATGGGTCCGCAGCTTTATTCTCCAGCGTCTGAAGGTTGAAGATGATACGTGTCTTAAACTCTCCCATTGCGCATGGGTATTGAGGTGTGTAGTGGGCTGAAGAGCTATGTCCTTTTGCCAGTGGTTCTGTTTTGGTAGCGGGTTTCCTGAAGTTAAACGACTGGTTTGGTCTAAACCGTGGGCTAGGTGCACTGGTTTCGTTTAAACTACTGGTTTGGTAAGTGATGTAACAACCTGGGGTATGCCCCTTAGAAACATGTACATTTTTCTTTTCTTTTATGTTATAATTAATTACCAAAAAAAAAACCACCTCAAGGCAGGACCCTTTGGACCCACCCCTAAGGCGTAAACCTCCGGATAACTGCAATCACCCGCAAATCACAGGTATCAATTAAGTCAAGGCACTTCTAGCGGGAGTCAAACACAAGACTTTCGAGTTTACAGCTGGTCCCAGTGACAACCTTAATCCGCTGGGCTACCCTGGCAGGTTAGTTTTGGGTTTTATTGGTTGGAGAGTTTTGTGTTCCACCCATATTGAGTGAGTGATGTGAGATTTTTTGCTAACTTATGAATTGCGTTTGTTTCTTATGTAGCGGTTTTGGGAAGCAGCGACTGTGAGTTTTGCTTCTACCTCCTTTATTGGAGTGTTGAGTGTTAAATCTGTGTGGGGAGTGTGAGGTATCTGTGTGTGTGTGTTCACTTAATATGGGATTCTCATGTTCTTCTACGCTCCTCAGGTCCCGTGTTCGTGCATATGGAGATTATAGCTAGGATGTCCCAAGGAAGAAACCTTGATAAGTCCTTTAGTTCACTCAAGAACTAGAAGAGAAACTTTCTCTCAAAGAAAATTGTACTTCACTTTATTCATGTCAAAATAATACATGGAGGCTCCTTTAAATAGGAGAAGGTTGGAAGAAATTCTTTATTTCTAAGCAATGTGGGACAACATATGTTAGCCAAAACTAAACCTAACTAAACCTAATCATGGGCTGGCCAAAATTATGTAGGCCCAAATATTTATTCTTCTTATAATAATTAAAAGCAAAAACTCAACAAATTAAATAGTCCAACAAGCCCATAAGCATGAATATCAAATTCCAAAGCATTAGGTTGTGCTTCTCTCCGTAGCTTGTATCACATGAAGTAAAAAATGTACTTCTTCATGTGATCCCATCTTAAACGATGGACTCTTGTATAATAAATTGGCATGCTCGGTCCAGACAAATTGCACCAATCCTTGCATTGCGTCCTTGAGCTTCTTTGCTCTTGATCTTGTGATTGGCCCTTCTGGGACTTGCAACGGATCTCTGAGACTCTGTCCACCATCTCTAAGACCACTTTGATTCCCATCATTACCCCTCTATTCAAATGAATTCGACCTCGAATCGTCACCAACATCAAAAGGAGAAAGGTCAGAAACATTAAAAGTAGCAGAAACATTATACTCACCTAGAAGATCGATTTTATAAGCATTGTCGTGATCTTCTCCAGAACTTGGAAAGGTCCATTGCTCCGAGGGTGCAATTTAGTTTTTCTATGGGCTGAAAAGCTTTCCTTGCGCATATGCACCCAATTCCATTCTCCTGGCTCGAAGATAACACATCTTCGTCATTTATTTGCTTGGGAAGCAATCTTCTCATTTTTCTACTCAGTTTAAAGTCGTACCCTCTCATCAAGTGATTTCACCAATTCATCTTTTTTTTGTCCATCAAAGCTACTCCTATCATCAAAAGGTAAAGGCAACAAATCCAAAGGAGTAAGTGGATTAAAGCCATAAACAATTTCAAAAGGAGAATAAGAAGAGGTAGTATGCATAGTCCGATTATATGCAAACTCTACGAATGGTAAACAATCCTCCCAATTTTTTAGGTTCTTTTGAATGACAGTACGTAATAAGGTAGATAAATTTCTATTCATTACCTCGCTTTGTCCATCTGTTTGGGGATGACAAGTAGTTGAAAACAACAACTTAGTTCCCAACTTGCCCCACAAAACCTTCCAAAAATAACTAAGGACTTAGCATCTCGGTCAGACACAATACTCCTAGGAACACCGTGGAGTTGAACTATCTCTCGAAAGAATTAGTCAGCAATGTGGGTTGAATCATTAGTTTTATGACAAGATATGAAATGTGTCATTTAGAAAACCGATCAACAACCACAAAAATTGAATCCTTACCTATCTTTGACCTAGGTAAGCCTAAAATAAAGTCCATAGAAATATCGACCCAAGGCTCACTAGGTACGTGCAAAAGAGTATATAAACCATGTGGTAAGACTCTAGATTTGGCATTCCTACAAGTAATGCATCGAGCACACACTCTCTCCACATCACGTTTCACTCTTGACCAAAAAAAGTGTTCATGCAATATATCTAAAATCTTCCGTACTCCAAAGTGACCCATTGAACCACCTCCATGTGCTTCACGCACAAGCAACTCACGCATAGAACTATTAGGCATGCAAAGTTTATTTTCTCTAAAC